>JABWIB010008191.1:0-16052 GCA_016617825.1 Platyplectrum ornatum | reverse complement strand
TCAGTATCTGTGTGCAACATGCAACAATAAAGTATTCTACCTGCATGCAAACACTGACATTCATTTTACCTCCCCTGCAATTCAACATGGTTTTACCCACTCTTGAAAAAATCCTTAAATTGCTTAAATTGGACCAATTTATCTTACCGTGTGTGCCTAGCTCTAGAACAGCAATCGCAATCCAACAATAAATTTATTACTGTTGGTACTACTTGCAAAGTCCTGGATACTTTTAATGCTCTCNTGGGGCCATCAACATCGTAAGGACTTTACAGATTACAGTATGCAATTATACGCTTTCAATCCTCATTGCTAATAACTGAGATATTGCCCATGGAGAAAGCAGACATTGGATGTTTACATTTTTATGTATTTTACATGGTTTCTTTTACTTCTAATAGCATATTCTATTAAATTAGCAAGTTTTAAATGTTGATTAATATTAATAATAATGATGTACGAGCATTGGAAAATAAGAGGAACGTTATGCCTAGTAATTCTGGATGGATAATAGCTTAGGTGCTGTGCTGAAGATCTCTAGAAGCCAAGATGTATACATAAGTAATTTGAGACAATGCTATTGTGCAACCAACCATATATATGTGTTCCTAATAATGAAGACCAATATTAACCTTTGTTAAATGTATCTTAAATCCAAAATCAATGATGTGTTCTGTATTCCACGCAGTCATGGAAGTAATTTTATTACTTTAGTGCAACAATTACCTTAAGTCTTTTAATTTTTGGCAGTAACAAATTGGGCTGGCAGCATGAATTAAGTCACAGAATTTATGAACTGGTTATAATTATTTCCTGTTTGTTTTTCACACCATCAGTCAGATTTGTTCAAATAAAAGTCTCCTGTTAATTGGCAAAGTCCTGTTGTCCGGCATTATTAGCTAATTAAATGTTCTTATGTTCATTCTGAAATGGTAAGAAATAAACAGACACTGGACTCTACATACAAGTGATCCTATCGCAGGAAATAAAATATTACACTATAAAATGCGACTGGTTTTCAGTTGCATATATTATATTGCTACCAGCATTTGATGTACCCATAAATACTAATGTATAAAGATTGACCTGTATGTTATATACAGACAGATGTTCTGCTGCAGGTTTTGATTACTTTTGGTGACTACTACTTCTTCAGTACCCCATCACAAGCATATCTAGATATTAAAAAGAAAAACAAAATATGTGTTAACACATTTGTGTGTGTGGAATTAGTACTGTAGTACTGTGGAATTAGTACTGTAGTACTGTAGTCCACAATTCTGTTGGACAATACTGACTCTGGTGCCCAAGGAAAGCAACAGCAATGCTCCTGTAAAAATGATAGGAGACGTCTTTAGAGTAGTACATTCGGTCCACACTAGGAGGTGAATCACACATACTACACCTTAGTTGTTATGTGTACCCTTAGAATATATGCTGAAGGCACGACTATGTTGACACACAAATATTGGAACTTGATATTGGGCACAAAATGCACAAACTGGAGATTGATTAATGCCCNTGGAAGGGGCGCCACCAAGGCATGGAGTCTAACAAGCGTCTGATTTTCGCTGGTGCTCATAATGGTGCAGACAGACTGGAGCTGAAGAGCATCCAGCAGGTTGCAGCCCCCAATGGCACACTCCTGTGCGTGTAGTTAAGTCACCACCTAAAGAAAACAGGAATAAACACAACCCTAGTAAAAGAGAGACAGAGACCCGGACAGACAGTGCAAACGACTTGGACAACCACTCACTCAAACACTCATACTAGAAGTAAAAGTGGGTAAGGTGTATACAGAGGATCACAGCATTGTGTTGGGGTTATGCCACTTTTCCAAATCAAGACCCAGGCCAGAATCTGCCATTGGATATTTTTACAATCACCTCCTTGGCAATCTGATGAGACCACATAGTTTGTGAAGAGGGTCACATTGTTCTAAGTGTCGGACTGGGGCATAAAGGAACCAACAGTGGAATATTGTGAAGGGCACCCACCGAATAGTGTTGTGGTCAAAGGGGAATGGGATAATTTTGTACTTTTCTTACTCTCTCACACATTGCCTGGTTTCTAGCTATATTACTATCATCTCTACTCTATCTCAGCTCAATGCACAGCCACAGCCTATGATCCAGCTACACATTACTACCACCAAGGCATGCTCTGCTTACCAATTATCCTGTTCTACTGTGTACCTGTATTCTACATTCTATTTCATCTAATCAGAGTCCATTCTATACCATCCAAATAAGTTTTCCATCCTCGGCTGGGCTATACTTTCCTGTCCCGTACACTTCCAGCCATCTTTCTTGCCCCTATATGCCTCCTGTTATAATTTCCTGCTACATACGCCTTCATCAATTGATTCCTGACCCTTTGTCTGTGGCCAGACAGAACAGTATATTTTATAGCCAGGTAAATCAGACAGGAGCAACATAATGTGTACTGCAGTGTGTTCCCTGTAATAATGTAACTAGACATGCAATGATTGCATGTACCTTGAGTGTATATGTAGTATCTATCTTCTAGGGAAAGGCTAGAAGACCAATGCTGTACAGTTTGCTAGGGTTTTTTCGTAGAACTTTTGAGGTTATATTTTTTTTATAGGTAACCACTGCAGCCATACTATATATATGTTATCTTAGTTATGTGACAGCATTTATTCTGGGCTTGTATCTTTTTTTTTTTACTTTCAGTTGTCACATGTTGTCTCCTTGTGAGATTACTGTAATCTAGCTTTCTGCTACTGACTTTCACTAACGTTTTAAATCCAGATCTTACATCCATACCTTCTCTTATTGTACCATTGTACCAAATAAATGTCACATCTTTTCTTCTGTGACACTTTTGTGAGCATCATCATGCTTGAAGTGGGCAGCGTACAATAGCATACTACTAATTTAACTGAAAACTATAGATTTCGCTTCACTTCTATTATCTGCTATGTGTTCATACTTCTAAATGTCCATAACACCTCTTTTAAAATTTCACTTCAACCACTGCAATGAGCTATCTTAATTTCACTGCATCAAAGTTGCGAATACTCTGAAAAAATGAAAAGCCACTTTTAATGATGTAGCAATGTAACACCCCTATTTCACAGAACAGATGAACAGTGGGAAAGGTAACTACAGTAGGATTTTCCAGAGACCAAAATGTGAAGTGAAAAGAGACAAAAAGTGTTACATCAGTAATCTGTATACTATTGCTAATTTGCGTTTTGTGTGTAAAAGGGGGCAACATCAGGCTTTCTGTGTTTAGGCCCAAGAGCATCAACCCCTTTAGTACCTGTTTGTGGGTCTAATGCTGGTTACACACTTGTACAATTTCCCTGGTTCCAAACATCCAATGGGGAAGTCATGGAGCATGTACAATGGAAGCCAACCAATATTAATGGTCGTCAGCATTACTGGACCATTTTATTGGCATTTATTGGAGCTGATCAACCAATTATCATCTTGTTAGTCTGATAATCATATAGGACTGGATCCAGGATCCTGTTCGGTACGCTCACTTGCAGGTTCCCTACTGTACAGGGGCGGGCTGGCGCGGGTGCCAGGGTGCCAAATGGCACCTGGGCTGGCACCACCATTGGTGGTTCAGGGCCGCACATGCCGATCTACTGATCGCCATGTGCGGCCTTCATATACTAAACACGGCAGCCCAGTCATTGGTGGTTCAGCGCCTCTGCAGTCACTTCCGGCTGCCGGGTCTCACTGACTCAGGAGACCCCGGCAGCAGAAGCGGCCAGCAGCCCGCTGAACCACCAATGACTGAGCTGCTGTGTGTAGTGTATTGTTTATATATATATTTTTTTTTTTTTGGGCCACTGCGGCTCTGCCCTCCGGGCCAAAATTTGCCAGCCTGCCCCTGCTACTGTACAGAACATAACAGACACAGTTGATGCAATATGCACAGTTACTGCTTGGTGATTGATAACATGACAGAGGTGGAAAATCAGTATTGCTGATTTTAGGTACTGATTTGTGCCACACTTATAAACTGGTTTATCCTGACTCTTCTCCTGTTTGATTCTGTTCCAAGCTGCCTGCATCCTTCAATATCTCAGCTTGACCCTGTTTCTTCTGCGATTCATTTAGAGGGAGAAAGTAATATAAAAAATAAAACAAGCTGCTTCCCTACCCAAAAAGTAGCCATTTTTGATAGGTAACATATCAACAATATCTAAAGGAAAAAGCAAACCCAAAAAACACACACCACAACAGAAAAATGGAAGAAAAAGAGATTAATTACACAACCTCTAAAAGTTACGAAATTCCGATCTAGTAGCAATATTAACAATGGATCTGATAGAGGTAATCTATATTTAACATTTCAACAGCGGAGAGCCCAACATTTGTCTGATTCATCTAGCAGCAACATGACCCGATGTCCAGCGTGTGATGGCATTGATGAGTAATAGCATTGATGAGTCTAATATTGTTATTGTATAAATGTTTAAAATATAACTGCTGATTCTGTTTACCACATGCTCGAGATATTGTGGGTATATCTAAATGGTGCAGTGAAATCCCTGTCTGGGATACAGTTTATGTAGGAGGGATAGAGTACGGATAGAGTAGGAAAAATGGAGGATGGTCATTGATGCGAAGGAATATATAAATTATAGATATACAAAAAAGAAAGCTTAGCCTAAATTTACTAAGCAGGGAAATTGAAAAGTGGATATGTTGCCCATAGCAACCAATCAGGTTCAAGCTCCTTGTTTCATTTTACATATTGGAGAATGTGAGCTTGAATCTGATTGGTTGCTATAGACAACATCCCCAATTTTTAAAGTCCCTGCAAACTCCCTTCTTAGTCAATTTAGGCCCTTGTGATATGAAAGGACAAATATCAGCGTACCAGACTTTACAGAAAAGTCGCTTTTACATGAACTCCTTTTTATGTGACTCAGGTCCCTTTTAGGAGCAGCATTTCATTCTTTACAGCAGATTTGATACAGACTTGCATACTTCAAGTGATCTACACAAATTATTTTGTTATTTACCATTGAAGCTGTCAATTAGCAAACAGATATGAGCCACCTAAAAATGATTTCAACCAAAATGTAAAATTGTCAAGGGAATAAACCTATGTTAACATAATCTATGTTAGGATGTACAGAACAGATGACAGTAATGAAGAGTATGCCTATAGAGAGATGTGGGCTAATGCAGCTTCCTATTGAAAATCATAATGTATATTACATATGTTGTATGGAAATGTATAACATATTTAGCAAACTGTGTTAATCCCTCTCTATATTATCTATAAAGTGTTTAACAAATCAGGTGCTAAATAAGAAAGTTAAATTATTCTACAGATCGGAAAATGATATTTGCTAACAACAAATAAATGCTGAATTAATTAGTATACTCATATAGTGTGCTCATAAAATGTATACTCATATTTATAATCAGCTAATAAGAAACCTTCCCCATATAATGTATTGCCTCCATGAAGGACAACAGGATTTATACTTTTGAAAAGTTGGTACGCTCCTAGTTTGATGATTAACCCCTTCTCAAGTTCAAAGAAAGCCCTGAGCTTCAAGGTTTATCAGGACTTGGCAGTAGTGCTGTGCTCATACACATGCTGATGATGCACATCTTTTTCCACACTCTGCTGTAGACATTTGTAGAGGAAGGAGTTTCTTGCTAGAGCAATACTGACATTTATCTTGTGCTCAGACAATACCTATTTGTTATATATTAGCCAATACCCAGTGATGCTCTGCTAATATTCCATTATAAAACACCTATGTCTCGATTAATAAGAAAATAAATATTACACAACGTGATGATAAATGCTGGGTCCAACCATTTTTATATCTCAGTGATTATTTATGGAATTTATTAAAAGTTTTAGTATGTTTATAAGTGTGTTAAATATAAAGCTGGCCATACACTGGACGATAAATCGCTCGATTGCGCTAAAATCGAGAAATCGTACGACAAATCGTTCTAGTGTATGGTCAAGAATTTTCTTGGAACGTTGCCAGAATCGTTTGAAATCACGATTTAAGTGCAAGAGAAATCTTTAGGTGTGCATAATATTTATCGTATGTTATGCGCTGAAATCGTTCAGTGTATGGCCATAAACGACAGTCGTTTGCATTGCTTTAACGCTCCACGATTACAGCTAACGATCGTTCCGTGACGAAACCTCGATGGGCGGAGTCTTCATTCACTAACATCGCTAACGATTTAAGCATAGTGTATGGCCACATCTTTATTACGATCTCTTGCTGTGCGATCGTTCGCTTCATCGTTCACTTTCACGATTAATTTCTTTACTAACGATTTATCGTCCAGTGTATGGCCAGCTTTAGTAAATATTTTCTTTAATAACATTTACATTTAAGTAGCATATACTTTTAGATAATGTAGGTTATCTAGCGATAAAGTTAAAATCTGCTAACCACAAATAAATGCTGAATAAATTAGTTTACTCATATAGTGTGCTCATTAAAATGTATACTCATATTTATAATCAACTAATAAGAAACTGTCCCCATACAATTTATTGCCTCCATGAAGGACAACATGATTTATACTTTTGAAAAGTTGGTACGCTCCTAGTTTGATGATTAAACCCTCCTCTTGTTGAAACAAAGCCCTGAGCTTCAAGGTTTATCAACACTTGGCAGTAGTGCTGTGCTCATACACATGCTGATGCACAGGCTTATAGAGAGCCCTACATTGGGCTAACAACAGTGACAACTATAAGAATGAACCCGTTTTGTTCATAGGGGATAGAAATCAATGTACTTGTCACACAACTGTTATAACAAGATCTTAATAAAGAACCAGATTCCGTGTTGTAATTATTTTGTAATAAAGATTATAATTTTAATAGTATAAATTAAATTTAGAGGGTAGCAAGGAAGATGAAGAACACAATTAAGTGATCTTTCCTCTTTCTCTCTTGATGTGCTTTCAACAATTAATAAACAAGTCACATCTGTTTTATGGTATCACTGTCATAAATTATATATTCTCCTACTCTGATTTAACAAAGGTTTGTGTGTGGGCTTACAAAACAGTACTATCATTTATTTATATATTATACTATTATTTTAAATGTTCAATTAACAGACCAATTCAGTGTGCAGGAGGTATTATATTATCTATAGTTTCTACTGTGTACCTTTTTCAAATTTCACATTATATTTGCATACTTTAAACAAAAGGGGCATATTAGAAATAATATCTGCGCAAACTGTAATGTACCACTCAAAAGTCACGTTATAAGGCCATATATTATAACAAAAATGTCTGAAAACTACAAATCTAACCTTTTGACAGCTGCAGCTACAGACAACCTTTAACCACATCCTGCGCGGTGGAGAGGTCATCAAGCGGAAAACACTGTACTGTACTGTAAAACATGTTTAATATGGATGCGTGTGGCTTAATGACATCAGGTAGAAGCAGTGATTTACCTGAAATCATTATGTCAGCTAAGGTCGCGGGACATTGACGTGCTTCATTTTCAAGCTATGAGTGGATTTACTGCTAAAGTGGAAGTCATTTTAGAAGATCATCCACCGGCATAGCGTTCCTGAACTGTGAAAAAGAGGCTATGAGGAGAGTCTTCTGTCTTCTGGCTTCTCCTCACTGGATGCATTTTATTAAGCCATTTGGCTTGGTTTGGCTTGATCACATCTCTGCTGTAGACATTTGTAGAGGAAGGAGTTACTTGCTAGAGCAATACTTACATTTATCTTGTGCTCAGACAATACCTATTTGTTATATATTAGCCAATACCCAGTGATGCTCTGCTAATATTCCATTATAAAACACCTATGCCTCGATAAGAAAATAAATATTGTACAACGTTATGATAAGTGACTACTGGTTCCAACCATTTTTAGATCTCAGTGATTATTTATTTACAGGAATTTATTAAAAGTTTTAGTAAAGTTTAAAGTTTATATGTGTTTAATATTAGTAAATATTTTCTTAAATAACATTTACATTTAAGTAGCGTATACTATTAGATAATGTAGTTTATCTAGCAATTTCATTATCTAAAATTAAGTTTTAACATATTTTTAATTCCCATATTTTTCATTCATTTATAATATCAGGTTTTTTTTTGTTTTCCACTGCCAAATCTACTGGCAGGATGCAGTGACATTTTCCATGAGGATTTGAACTAACAGGATCACATCTTTATCCATACACTGCTGTAGTCATTTGTATAGTGGAGTAATTTGCTAAAGAAATTCTGGTATTTAACTTGAGCTGAGTCAATATCTGTTAGAGAAATATTATCATATACCCACATTCATCGATATATTTATTGAGTTTTACACCTTATTGTCATGATTATATAACAATAAGGCCTACATTTACTAAGTAGTGAGATTGCAGGGAGTTTGCAGGGACTGAAAAGTGGCGATGTTTCCCATAGCAACCAATCAGATCGAAGCTCTCATTCTCCAGTATGTAAAATTAATCTGAGCTCATTGGTTACTGTGGGCAACATTCTATCTTTTCAATTTCCCTGCTTAGTAATTTTAGGCCTAACTATTTATTTAATTAAGACATAGGTGCTTTATATTGGAATATTGATATATACACCTTTTTACAAAACATGTGATTTTCAAGGCTGGGGTGGGAGTATTATATTGTCCCCTACCACATTAAGTCACATTAATTGAGCATTCTTGTTGGGTCAAATCATAATTATTATAAATATGTTTTTCTCAGTGTATATTGTTAACCCTCTCCTTGATTTGGTTTGGTCTGTCAAATCACCTTACCTCCCCCTTATAGTCATCAAGGTCCCTTTTAAATTTATGGGTTTTACTTTCTAAAAGTTTCATTTCAAATCTTTCTACTTTACAGCCTACAGCATTTAAACAATCTTTTAACATCTCAATTTGAGGTTCTTTTTTATTTCTCCCTGAAGTATTTTTTTTTATTTCCGAGGTTATTACAGTACATCAGTTTTAGTCTGTCTATAACTTATTAGGAGGCTCATGAGGGCAAAGGAACAATCCTCATCCAAAATCTTGTTCCACTGTATCAGGAGTCTCTCATCATTAGATTAGGTGTTTTAAAAATCCTCATTTCCCTTGGGATTATTTAATTTCAACATATCTCTTTAGATTTGATCCATCCAACAAAAATTTCATTTTGAATCTCCATCCAACTGATAAGAAGACAGTGTCCCTATTCCGTTGTTTAGAAAGAGATCCATGGGGGTATATTTACTAAATGGTGAGATTGCAGTGAGATTGGAAAGTTGTTGCCCATAGCAACCAATCAGATTCAAGCTCTCAGTTTCATTTTACACACTGGAGAATGTGAACTCAAATCTGATTGGTTGCTATGGGCAACATCCCCACTTTTAAATCTCACTGCTTAGTAAATATACCCCTTGGAGTCTTGTCTCCTCTTTAAACATGGATCAATCATTGAAAATTCACACATTATTACAGCCAAGATCAAATAGAACAGAAAAGACTTTTTCAAGTGAAAACATATCTGGATCAATTGGCACAGGGTATGAAATTCCAGTAATTCCCTCAATATCCATAATCCAATCTTAAAGCAAATTTGTACAAGAAACAATAATAGGTACAGTGCCGCTACAGGTTGAGAAAAACAACATCTAGCCAAGCTAATACAGACAATCACAAAGAAATGCTTCTCACTTTATCACTATAGTGCATAGTAAACTTTAGTACCAGTGTTGCAGAAGTGATACTTCAATATAAACAAACGTATAATAAAGTCTCAATACTTCAATATTGCTAAAAAGATTTGCTAAGCCCTATAATGAGAAGCGTTTCTTTGTGATTAAAATAGTCAGCCATATATAAAATAATTCCTTCTTTATGAGTAGAAATTCACTAACAATAGAGGGAAGGGGGTGGGTTCATACTGACGTACGTACTTATATGAATACAGTACTTAGTTCACTGGATCCAGTCCTCTGTGACAATAAAATAAGCCATTCATAAGGATATGAATGGAGATTCACTATCAGTAATTAGCTTCTTTTAGGAAATCAGTAAAGATCCAGAATTACTGGTTCTTTAATTCCTTTTGGGCTTTATCTTGGCAGTGAAAACACTCGATGATCCTGGAAATATGTCCAAAAGTGACAGTGCTTGTTGCTTTAGTGGTACACCTCTTATCAGTACCTATTACCAAATCTCCTTAGTTGTATTACAGGACAAAGTACCATTATTCAGCATTTTCTAGGGTGAATGGCAGGATTTAGCAATGATGGACCTGATTCTGAGTTCCTAGCGTGTGGCCTGCCATGTACTCCAGATCCAAAGCTGTGGTAAAACGCAGCTCTGAATTGAGCACAGGGAGAGGGGCAGCCCATATGGCGAAGTCGCAGGTTAGAATCAGGTCTGATATTTTATGAAGGATAGGGAAAGTTAGGGTTAGGCTAGTGTGGTTTAGGCTGTGGGAGATGGTGTGTTAAGATTTGTATACTAGAAGGAGAGGTTTAAAGTAAACATAGAAACATGGAAACATAGAAAGTGATGGCAGATAAGAGCCCCATGGCCCATCCAGTCTGCCCAGTTGTGTATTTTATTCTCTATTTAGTTTGAGACTCAGAATACCCTTATATTTATCCAAAGCATGCTTACACTGTTCTGTAGTATTAGCCTCTGCCACATCCAATGGGAGGTTATTCAACTTATCAACTACCCTTTCAGTAAAGTAATTATTTGACAAAATTCCCCTGAACCTACCACCCTCCAGTTTATAGGCATGGCGTCACGTTCTAATGCCCCCTCCTCTACCTGATATTCCTTGATACATTTGAAAGCTGCTATTATATCACCCTCCACCTTCTCTGTTCCAAGCTGTACATATTTAGTTGCTCTAGTCTTTCTATATAGTTTTTGTTGACCATACCATGTACCATTTTGGTGGCTCTTCTTTGCACTTTCACTAATTTTATTTATGTCCTTCTGGAGATATGGCCTCCAGAACTGAACATAGTATTCTAGGTGAGGTCGTACTAATGCCCTATAGTGAGGCATTACTACTTCCCTCTTTCTGCTACTAATTCCTCTCCCTATGCAACGAAGTATCCGACTTGCCTTTCTCATTGCTTTGTTACATTGCCCTGTTATACCATGTGTAATGTCACCAATAAATATATTAAATAGCACTGGTCCAAGTACAGATCCCTGAGGAACTCCACTGATAACCCTGCCATTTACTACAACTCTTTGTTGTCTATTCTGTAATCAAGATCATATCCACCAAGTATGTGTTTCCAATCCCATATTTTCTAGCTTGTTTAACAGTCTGCTAAGAGACACTGTGTCAAAGGCCTTACTAAAATCTAGATAAGCTATGTCCACAGCTCCCCCTTAATTGACTACTTTTGTTACACAGTTAAAAAATTCAATCAGATATGTTTGACATGATCTTCCCTCTGCAAAACCATGTTGTTTGGGGTCTTCTAAGTCCAAGGTTCTCAAACTGTGGGTCGGGACCTCACGTGCATGGGGTCGCAAATTCCTCAGAGAGACCATCTCCCAGTTGCAGGCCAGGAGCTATGGGACCCACTGGCACCAGTGGGGTGCAACTGTGATACATGTGTGAAGTAGGTGATTGGTGGCCCTTGGCCACCTAGACTGCTTCACTGAATCCCTACCATCTCCACATTCGTCACATAGGATTGCCAGTTGTCATGATGCACAAATAATGTAATGTCCAAAGAGTTAAATGGGACCTTTAAGCCTCTTTTAACCCCCAAATTAACTTCATGAAGCTGTATAGTTTGGGACAAAACAATACTGGTTAAATAATTTAGTTAATGGTTGTGCCAGCACCCCTCTAAGTTCTTTTAGTATTCTTGGATGTATCCCATCCGGCCCCATTGATTTGTCAACTTTTAGTTTAGAGAGTTCTGTTAATACCTGCTTCTCAGTGCAGTAATGTGTAACTGTCTCTTCTATATGTTTAGCACTCTTTAACTGTGGCCAATTGCTTTCTCTTTCTTTTGTAAATATTGAACAGAAATAATTGTTAAGATGATCAGCGATAGCCCTGTCACCCTCCACAATTCCCCCACTGTCAGTGTGTAGTCTCACTATACCCTCTTTACTTTTTCTCCTTGCATTAATATACCTAAAAAAGCTTTTGTCCCTTTCTTTACAGAGCGAGCAAGATTTTCCTCAGCTTGTGCCTTTGCTGCCCTGATAACCCTCTTAGTCTCCTTCAATTTTGCAAACATGAGTTTGAGTTTGCTTATAGATAAAAAAATTATTTTCTCTCACTATAATTCCTACCTCTTTAATGAACCATATTGGCTTCCCCTTTGATTTTTCCTAACCTTTCTGACACAAAGGTCTGTTGCTTTTAATAATGCACATTTTATGTTCTCACTGCTCCTGCACCCCTTTTATATTCCTTCCCTCTGCCAAAGACTCACCAACACTTTTCCCCAACTGTAGAAAATTAACTTTTCTAAAATCTAGCACCTTTGTGTTTGTGTGGCCTGAGGCTCTGTCTGTTTTTATATTAAACCATACTGCCTGATGGTCACTAGATCCTATATTCTCTCCAACACTAACATCTGAGATCCTTACACCATTTGTAAGTACCAAATCTAAGATATTATTTTTACGAGTGGGTTCACTCACTAACTGCTTGAGAGATGCTCCTTGTAATGCATTAAGAAAGTGCCCAGTTCTATTGGAGCTCGCATCTGCTAGATTAAAATCTCCCATGATGATTACTTCTCCTTTCAATGCCATCTTATTGATGTTTTGCAATATTATGCTGTCTAATTCCTAATCCAGTCGCAGAATAACTCCCTTGGTTTTTATAGTCACCCAAAGTTCTTTAGTTTTATCCCCAGTACTGTGTATTAAAGTTGAATTTATTCCTTTGATTTACATTCATTAAATCCACTCCTCCAATTTTACGACCCTGTCTTTCCTAAATATTTTATATCCTGGTATGGCTAAGTCATTGGCATTATTGTCATTGCACCATGATTCTGTTATGGCCACAATGTCTAGGTTATCTCTTGTCATTATTGCCATTAGTTCCCGGGAGTTTATTTCCGAAGTTTCTAGTATTTGCACACTTAGCTCTTAGAGGTTGTGTTAGTAATGTTTTATTATTATGTTTATGACAGCTAGAGCGCTGTAAGTAAAGTAAGGATTTGGGAAGGGTTAGAGGAAAATTATTACCTTTCGGTACAGAAACATTCTAATCTAGGTCCGTCTTGGTCCTCTACTACTGTTCTACAACAAATGTTTGCAACAGGCTTATTAACTGCTTCTATGGTGAAGGCATTCATATATGTGCTTGAAATGATTTTTGCTCACTGAATCTTATAGACATATTTTGCTGTTGCCCATGGATACGTAAATGACCATTCAACTATATTTAAATCATGTGTAAATACTCATATTCCTTGATGCCATAAGCCCTTGGGATATACTGAAGTGTTTGTAATTCTGTATATTTCCTGCAATATTATATGAAAATTCATGTGACAAATGGAATGTTATTAATTGATTTCATACCATATTATACTGGATAGTTACAGGCAAAGCGTGGCTTTGTAAACTGAACTTACATACTGATAAGCTGATACCGATCAACATGCTTAGTTGGAATGTTGTTTTTGTTATGTTTAAAAAAATATAAAATAAAAAGTACAGAATCGAAATAGGAATGCACTGTGTTAACCACCAACTCTAGTTATAAACACCTATTCATAGACACACTGAACATATATATNTTTTTTTTCATTTAAGTATGAGCACTGCTAACTGCCATTTTACCTTCTTTTAGTGATATTTGATTGTGGGCAAAAAAAAAATAAGTTTTATAAATACATTGCATTAAATCTATCCCTTAATAGTGGGATATTCTAGAAATGTGCTGATGTGGCTGGAAATGCAGTNTTTATAGTCACCCAAAGTTCTTTAGTTTTATCCCCAGTACTGTGTATTAAAGTTGAATTTATTCCTTTGATTTACATTCATTAAATCCACTCCTCCAATTTTACGACCCTGTCTTTCCTAAATATTTTATATCCTGGTANGGCTAAGTCATTGGCATTATTGTCATTGCACCATGATTCTGTTATGGCCACAATGTCTAGGTTATCTCTTGTCATTATTGCCATTAGTTCCCGGGAGTTTATTTCCGAAGTTTCTAGTATTTGCACACTTAGCTCTTAGAGGTTGTGTTAGTAATGTTTTATTATTATGTTTATGACAGCTAGAGCGCTGTAAGTAAAGTAAGGATTTGGGAAGGGTTAGAGGAAAATTATTACCTTTCGGTACAGAAACATTCTAATCTAGGTCCGTCTTGGTCCTCTACTACTGTTCTACAACAAATGTTTGCAACAGGCTTATTAACTGCTTCTATGGTGAAGGCATTCATATATGTGCTTGAAATGATTTTTGCTCACTGAATCTTATAGACATATTTTGCTGTTGCCCATGGATACGTAAATGACCATTCAACTATATTTAAATCATGTGTAAATACTCATATTCCTTGATGCCATAAGCCCTTGGGATATACTGAAGTGTTTGTAATTCTGTATATTTCCTGCAATATTATATGAAAATTCATGTGACAAATGGAATGTTATTAATTGATTTCATACCATATTATACTGGATAGTTACAGGCAAAGCGTGGCTTTGTAAACTGAACTTACATACTGATAAGCTGATACCGATCAACATGCTTAGTTGGAATGTTGTTTTTGTTATGTTTAAAAAAATATAAAATAAAAAGTACAGAATCGAAATAGGAATGCACTGTGTTAACCACCAACTCTAGTTATAAACACCTATTCATAGACACACTGAACATATATATNTTTTTTTTCATTTAAGTATGAGCACTGCTAACTGCCATTTTACCTTCTTTTAGTGATATTTGATTGTGGGCAAAAAAAAAATAAGTTTTATAAATACATTGCATTAAATCTATCCCTTAATAGTGGGATATTCTAGAAATGTGCTGATGTGGCTGGAAATGCAGTGTATCAGATGCTTTAGCAGCACAGGAATTTCCCTCTCTCAGATTACTGGACATTTTTATAGGACTATTATCAATCATTCATAATGACATGTTAATGAGACTCCCTTACAGTTTCCATTTCTATTTGTTTAATACAAATATTTAAACCAATATATGCTTATTATGGGCTTACTGGAAGTGGACTGTTTTAAACATCTTGTCCTTTTAACAGAGATACTGTAATTATAACACATAACACAGACCATGAACTGTATAAAATGCAGATTACTGAGCAAAGAGCTTAAATACCATCATCTCGTTACTCAGTATGAGTTGCACAAATCAATTTTCCTGAATCAATATACTATGGTCAATTATGTTATCTTTTGATTGGCTACATGTAGATCTCTATAATCTGAAGATTAGAATATCTGGAGTATAGTATAGCAGACTGAGATCTGTCATCTGTTGATCAGTATACCATGTAGGACGCCATCATCTGGTGATTAGTATACCCTGCAGAACTATATTATTTTGACATCCCAATGGGGAGGAGTCAGCAACCAGGCACTATTCATTATAAATGATTTCTACATAAAAATATTTTTGAAATACAGAAAGACATTTAGCTGTTGACTGTGAGTATTTTGAAAATATAGGAAATACAACCCTGCACTGAATACAATGTTTCCCGCTTTCTTTCAATCATTTAACATTGCTCATTTTCCTTCCTTATTTGGTTGTCTGATAGGATAGGATATATTTTCTTTACCAATTAAGATACACAAAAGAAAAAAAAAGTAATCTATAAACCAAAAAAACAAAAAAAAAGAAGGAAGAAGACATTCGCAGAGACCTGGAGGCTGCATCAGAGAGCCAAGAGCACTGGGGTTTGCAAAGCAGCCCTCATCCAGACAGCAACCAGCAACCCCAGAGGGGGGGGATACAATTCACCCAGGCCCGGTCACCGGGAAGGGGGCCCAGATCATGTGGACCTTTTACCTTTTTTTAAAATCTTTATTATTATTATTATTATATTAAACATTTTTTTTATTTTATATTT
>JABWIB010008190.1:0-15126 GCA_016617825.1 Platyplectrum ornatum | reverse complement strand
GCTGACGCGTTTCGGGGAATAACTCCTCCCCTTCCTCAGAGCAATGCGGGGAATAACTCCTCCCCTTCCTCAGAGCAATCCCCGAAACGCGTCAACACCAGCACCCATCTCGTGTTCCAAGCCTCAGCCCACGTGGACATATTTACCAGACCTTCTGCAGCGTGATCAGGTGGACCTCTTACATCTATGCTGTCCCGGGCCCCTTGTACAGCTTCCGTTCGCGGCTCACGTCTGCAGCCTCCTGGACTATACCGCGCTTAGGGTTATTACAACGTTGGAACGCTGTCCACAACTGCATAATATACCATAGTATTATATGTCCTATGTTTTTGTAATGTTATAATCAACATCAGGAAACACTCAGCTCGCCATCCTGAATTTTCATTATACTTTTAAAATGCATTTGTGCAATCAAGACCAGGGGCTAAATTCACTAAGTTTGTAGGGGAATTTAAAAGTGGGGATGTTGCCCATAGCAACCAATCAGATTCGTATGTAAAATGAAACTGACAGGTCAAATCTGATTGGTTGCTATGGGCAACATCCTCACTTTTCAATTCCCCTGCAAACTCCCAGCTTAGTGAACTTAGGCTTAGGTCTCTAGTGTTAAGGTGGGAAAAAGCGCAAGGGGAAGATAGTTATACTTTACAGAATGGGCATGCTAATCCCACTTTGCCCTATTCATGCCCATTGGAATTGAAGGAACATATCAAACGAAACGTGAAGAACCAGGGGGTAAATTTGTTAACAATAAATTAGCCAAATTGTCATCGTTAGTCAATGTGGCGACACTTTGGCCATTTTACAATTTACTAAGCGGAGATTTGCAGTCAAATAGCAGATTACGTCCTCACCGCCAAATCACTGTTTACAAATTGCCATGGCAATTTGTAACTTTACCAACATAGACCTTTAGACAATTATTAAGCAGCAATTTGCTAAATCAACAGCAAATTGATGTTGAGCTGGATTTATCCTGAAAGCATGCTAATATGTTTTTGCACCATGCTGTCAATAACTATGAAAAGTTGCAGTTCCAACAGTAAAAACTAGATGGTTTATCAGTACAGAGGATAACCATTGTCAATGGCAGTATGACCTGTGTGCTGCTGAAAAAAAAAATTTCAATATATATACAATACATTTCTACTAATTTTACTTTACTATGTTTTTAGTTTGTTCTTTATTTCTTTAAGGTGACATATTCATGTAACTGCTGAGTAAAAACAGACATATATTAATGGTCAGCAGGAAGCATTATTGCATTAGAAGACATGGTACTAGATGATTTTATGGTACATTTTATTTTTTTAAAAAAGCATGTTTCCCTATATCTTTCTAGTTTAACAATCTGTTTCTGCAGTTTTTATGTTACTACTCATTTTTTCTAATTGAAAGTATATGATGCATAGCATATGGGCAGGCATATGTGCAGCGTGGAGAAAGGTAATATTGAAAGCCAAGATATATAAAAAGAATAGAAAACTATATGCAAAATATAGATTTTGATTGATTTTAACATTTGGAAAATTGAATGTTTTAACTGTTCTTTGCTCTTGGTTTCAAGAAGAAAAATATTTTACAAAACAAGTAATTACAATTATAAAATAGAATAAAATAACAGAAAATATTATCTGTTACTGTAATGCACCCTTACTTGATATAAAGAATATCATATTTCAGATTCAACTCAAGTGTTTTGCTGAGCCGGTGGTGGAACAACAAGCTGAGAGGCCGGTTTCAGGCAGAACTTTTCCATAGATCTGCGATGTCCAACCCATAGATGACCTCCCAGTACCTGCATTTCATTGTTCTGTCAGTAGTTGTGGGTTCTGGAAATATATATATATATATATATATATATATATATATATATATATAAGAAAATCAGGCCATCCTCACAAAAAGGCCATCCTCACAAAAATCTCCCCAATGCCATCTACTTATGGAAAATGTTTTGACTTTAATGGCTGCCCTTGCTCCGTGCAATGGGAGCAATCCGGCAAAGGACTCCTCTTCCCTACTTCATATAGTTAATTTAATTGACTGAGGCCAGGACCTAGGTCATCTAATCCCACCCTCTTTGCCCTGTCTCACAGTTCTATCTCCTACCCCCATGGTGGCCCTGTCATCCATACTGCTAAATAATATGTGCCCCTGTTGGCTAAGTACATGTTGGGGGATGCTTCCNGGCTGCTAGAGTTGGGTTTTCAGTTTGCTCTTAAGTTGCCAATTATGGGCACTGTTAATACTGATTCCGCAAAGAATGTGCATTCTCCTTGCCCGCTACTTGACATTGTTTCCCCATAAAGTTTGGACTGAAGTTAGTTTTGACCCTCCTATTGCTGATTAAGTTATTTTCTGTATCGGAGTGGTTCGCCTAATCCATCTTTCTTATCTGGCTGGATCCTCGATAATGGCACCATAGCCTGGGAGGCTTGTGCTGTGGTTTATCAATCTTTTGATGAGACATTGGACATGGCGTGCAGTAATGGCAAAACTTATGGCCAAATTAGACATTGAATATACTTTCCATTTGTGTCCCTTGCATCTGGATTCATTCAAATTCATAGGTTTTAGGCTACTCCAAAGTTTTTTTATTGATCATGCCTAACGATGGTCCGCTCCATATCTTCTGCCTTCTTCGAAACATTTAGTTTGTTTTTGTACATATTTTTGCCTCACATACAGGTTGTGTTCATGGCCCAAGTAATTCTGACGTATGCTCCCAGGTCCTTCTTTTAGCATGTGGTCTATTTCATCAATTTGGCGTTTCTGTTCCCCATGAAAAAACATATGTCCCACCCACCAACTATCATACCTCGACAAGTTGTGAAACTCCAGGTAGCCCATTAGACCTCCATGGTCAAAAGGTTTAGTCCGTTTTAGGTTTACTAATTTTTGCATGTAATGTTATCTTCATGAGTAGGGTGATTTGCCGCACGGGCCACAGCTGATACACAGCTGATACTTTGTCCATTCTATTCTGAAGGACATGGACATGTTGATTAAAAATCAATTAACAGCCGCTTGCCTTTAATAAGGAGTTACAGATGTTTACAAAGTCTCTGCCACTAAAGGTTTGGAACAGAAAAAGTCTGACGCTCCAATCAAAACAATATATATCACTATGTGTCAGCACATACATATAGATTAGGTTTAGTTCACAATATAGATATTTTGGGTTAAGCCCACCTGCCAGTTTAAAGGCACCACCAGCAGGTGAGTCCCTAAACATGTTGCATTATGTGTAAACAGGATGTCTGTAGTAACAAACCTCTCCATTTAAAAGTGTGCAGTATTCGTCTTGGAGAGTATTAAAACTCCCATAGTAAAATAGTATCAGTAACAAGGAAAAAGCAGGCCACCCTTCTGTTAAAATATATTAAAAAGTGTGGGTATATATATATATATATATATATATATATATATATATATGTGTGTGTGTGTGTGTGTGTGTTTGTGTGTGTGTATTGCACGGCACGGCACAGGCGGATTTGACTAAATCTTTTGACCCAGTTCTGCATGGATGACCGCGGAAACGCCCACTCGCCACTATCAGGCGCCCCATTAGTCTTCGGATGTTGGAGCAGCTCGTATTAGTGGCCATCTCTGTCACTATCAGTGACAATCTCCTCTTTATAGTGGCCTTCTTGTGGTCTTACTTTGGTACTTTTTGGAATGGTGAACTTGTTTCATCCGGTAAATAAGCCATTCATTTGTTGATGCTGGCCAGCAATATACTTGTGAATGAAGTGTCGGTATCTTGTCGCATTCATAAATCTAAAATGGACCAGCTGGGCAAGGGGCGTTGGGACACTCTTTTTCCCTTCCTAAGTCAGATGTCTATCTAGTTGCATTGGCTGTAGACTTATAGTCATGGCCATTCAGGGGGACAGAATTTGTTGGCGTTAGTTCTCCACTTACATGGTATCAGTCCTGCTTTGTCCTTCAGCACTTTGAAATGGTGTTGCAACTTCCTGCAACTGGTCTCTCTATGATTATTAAGGCCATAGGGTGGTGGAAGTGGAATGCTTATCAGCCTTATGTGCGTTTTTATTTCCAAGTCTATTCTGCACCTCAGGGCAATAATCTGGCCCACCAAAGATCCTATGATCTCTGCATGCACATGATGCTTAATTTCCCCACCATTCATGTGCAGTGGAGTTTCATCATTCTTCTGTGGTCCCANATCATATCATATCATATCATGGAGAATGAACACATATAAATCTAGTTCTATGTTTTTTAAGGTGAGACAGGGGGTCTGCTCAGTTTAGTTACTCAGGGGTCCCAACAAACCTTAATCCTGATCTGCTCAAGTTATTGAGTTTATTATAATTTCTGGTGTAAGTGAAAATACTAATAAAAGTCTAATAAAATGTTCTAAGTCTGTGTAATTTCTGTTAGACTAGCACATTCCTCTTCCTTTCATAAGAATTTGGGCTTTATCACCTAAAGTCAAGTTGTTTAATACAGCTGCATCTGCAATGATCATTGTATTTGCAAACCCTCAGAGCAGATTTTTAAACATGCTCAGATGGAATTATAGCACATTTTCCAACAATTTCCACATAGAACTCTCTCCCTTTTCCTCGTTCTAATAGCTGCTATTAGGGATAGGAATAAACTGGGTCATATGAGATGACTGCTTGACTGGACAGTATATAAATCTTTGCTGGAAGGTAGGGAATATAGTTGATATGGCAAATTTGGTTTCGCCTTCATTTAAGAGTCCTTATTTGTTACTCTGAACTGGAGGTTCCCGTCCTACCTCTCACTCTCAGACCAATTCCAGAAACTAGAGGCTAGATTACCATTATCTAAACTATGTGGATGCTCTTTTAATCAGACATGGAATTTAACAGGGAAGTTTATAGGACTGCTAAATTCTTTTTTAATGTGATACATACATAATATGCTCAAATGTCCTTAGATTATAAAAAATATATATATTTTTGTATGGGCAATAATCTTGTGAAGTCTCATAGAGCGGCTAAATGGAATACTTCCCTTACGACCACAAATTCTAACACTATCATAGACCCCCAGAAGATTCCAGATGCATTCCTGGACTGTCAAAAGCAATCAATTTTGGGGTTCACTTCTGAAAGTTACTGCATTTGTAGACGACTTATTATTATATATCATAATACAAAAAAGGCTCTCCTTCATATTATCAAACTATTAGACAATTAGACTATATATATATATATATATATATATATATATATATATATATATATATATTAGTTGTAGACTTTTATATAGGTCTGTATTAATATGATAAAGTTGCAGTCATTGCATGTGATTTACATGAGCTGGCTTGTGTTCCACGCTGCTTCCTGACGCTTTCTCAATGTACATTCCACCCCTCCTATTTGTTGCCATCTGCTGGTAGGGTATGCCTTTTAAATGTCAGTTCAACACTTCCATCCAGTGCATGCAGGGGAAAATAAGAGAGAATAGCTGATACAATAACATTTTTTAATATTCTTAAAATGCACAATCATAAATATTTCACTCATATTGTCAAATATAAAATAGTCTTTTCATTCCTCTGCTCCATCTCCCCTTTTCACAGTGAGATATCTTACCATCCCACTTTGAGTAAAGATGCCCATTTGGGTATACTGTCTCTATATGCTTAGTTACAATATAGAATAGTTACACAATATGGTAACCACGAGAAAGCTATTTTATCACTATAGATAGAATAACCCCACAATTATCTGGGCATGATTACACAAAGGTTAGCATTCCTGATTCTAGTTGATTGGGTAGACCCTAGTTACATTAAGAACTGAAACGATCATGAATACATGGTTATTTTATATACACAGTCTACCGGCTCACACAAAGCTGCGACTCAAAATCTGCTTTCAGCTCACTTCATGGTATACTCATGAACTGCTTTCAGGACACGCATCATTTTAAGCGATATACACCTACGGACGATAGTCATTTTAATGTTATGCTCACGTTGACTTGTTCTGGGCACCAATCCGTTCACCAAAGAGCCAATTTTCAGCGCATGCACATCATTTTCATTCTGGGACTTACTAACTGTACATTCGATGGGAATGATTTAGATGTACTAACTAAACCTTGCAGACCATTGTGGGACCTAGCAGAAGAGGTAAGTGTTAATAAAACCTGCTGAAGTAGCCAAAAGATGCAAGCCTGGTTACAATAATTATCGTCTGCAGGGTTTATTTTAGTAAATGGAGCCCCCAGTGAGAAATGTCCTTGTTGTTTTCTACAATAACATCAACAAATTTTATTACCTGTCATTCTGCAGTTAAATTGATTATATGTAAATTCAGAGCGTGTGCTATGGCAACCNTTTCTATATTTTTTGGAGGTATAACAGTAGAAAACCTTTGGGGTCATAATCTCCTCAAAGTTATTCAAAGGAAAGCATTTAGCATAGAATTTATTGGCAGGTAAGACCCACTTGGCCCATTTCACGCAGTTCACATTTACATTGGTAAATTACCAAGCTAGAGGTGATTATATCATTGACCAGTTAACTTACTGAACTAGCATGTGGAAGAAACTGGAGTATCCAGAAGAAACCCATGCACTCACAGGGAAAATGTACATACTCCATACAGATAAGGCAAGGAATTGAACATACGACTTAAGCACTGTAAGGCATAAGGGTCACGCACTGAGCCCCGGGCTGCCCATAAAGAGGATCTGAGGATGTAATTTGAAACATGATTCTAGAATTCAAAATATATTTGCAACTATCCTAAACCTACAGATCTGAATATCTATAGTTTAATACTGATAATTCTTCCTAATATATATTGTATATCTAATCTTTAACAAAATAAAACCTAGTCTTAAAATTAAGGCTGTTTTCCCAGAACCATAACTATGGATAATGCACAATGAGCTGATTTTAAAATTCGCTAATCATATGGAAAGTTTATATAAAAGGAACAGAAAAGATGCTAGAGGTTATTGCTCTAAATATCTCAAGGTTGTGTCTAAGAAGAAATAGCAATACTCACTACAAGGTGAATCAAATGTATTGCATTATAATGGCTTAGCAACAATACAATGAGCTGAATAGCTTCAATGCACCACAGATAGAGGAAAGTTTGCAAGGTCATTGACTAATTCAACCAACTTTTAAAGACTGTTTTAATGGAACGTGTGCTTTTCGTAAGCAGCCTATAAAACTGATGAACATTATGTTCTGTTAATTTTTTCTATGTTATTGATAAAAAGAAAAACATATTTTACAGTTATAATCAAGAAAGTGACTGACCTATCCCACAGCACCTTGCTGTGCATGCCAGTTTGCTTAGAGCACCAGCTTTTTCCCCCATATGATTCTGTAGGGAATGTAACCTATACCTATTCTAGTGTACTATGCACAAGTACAATTGTATGCCAAATGTTTCCTCTGTATTGTTCCCTAGCTATTCTATGTGTATCTCTCTTCTAGCTTTTCTCTTTTTTGTGCATTATGCATTTTTTATGTGTATATATATATATATATATATATATATATATATATATATAATATCTGTATTGTTAGGAACAGCACTCCATAGACTTTATAGCAATGTAGAAAAATACCCCTCCTGGTGTCCTCTTTATTTCATTTCAAATCCATTAAAACATAGTTAGTTGGGACTGTAGAAACGGAAGCTGATGTGGTACACTTCTGATCCTGAGTTGCATATTTTAGCAAAAACTGACAATTGTGCATAGTACATAGTAAAGGCAATTATTTAGAACATGCAAACAGTGCCATATGCCATACACAGGTTATTTCTTTATATAAATCTAATAAAGCTTTACATCTAAAAAAGCTATTACAAATATATATTTATTGTTAGAATATTGCTGCTATTCAGGAATTGAAAAAAGGACCTGTATTGTAGTGTATGACCCATTGAGTGAATGAATGACTAAATGAATGAATCCAATAATTAATAATATGTAGGTAGGCCTGGTGCTTCTATTAGGTAGCTATTAGGTAGTTAGGTTGATGGGCGGCCACTCACTGTCAGAATTCCTGGGTGGCGGCTTGTATTATGCTTGTGTATTGCACTGGAAGGCATCAGCTGCATTTTCCCTACTGTCAATGGGGAACGGGAGCCATCAAGGGGGATCAGAATGGTCTGACGAGAGGACGATTGGTCCCCTGAAGCAGAGCAGGGTGCCAACTGCTGAATGGCAAGGTGCCATGATGACATATCCTGACATATATATATATATACATTAGGCTTCCTAACCTTCTATAATAATACAGAACTGCATTTACATTATAGAGGCGCTGGAAGCTTTGCATTCCCATGTCAGGTTCTGCCAGCAAAGGGACAGAGAAGGAGTGTCTGTCCATTAGAATGTCAGTGCCCTTGTCATCCAATCAGGGTCAGCTGCATAACAGGCCAAAAAGACAAGTACATTAGAGTCTCAGTACATAGTAGAATCTGTAGTTTGAGAAATAGATGCTTCATAGGTACTCCGCTGGCAGTTTCATTAAATGGTACCCTCAAAATGTCAACATCTACAGTGAAAAGGCGACTCCAGGAGTGTGAGCTTTATGGTAGAATGGCATTGAAAAAACCATATCTGAGACCAATGGCCAATAAGTCTCTGTGGATCACACAGAAGAACACTTGTGAGATGTAGAACAGGCCAGCGAGGAATATTTGCAAGAAGTGCCCATCAAGAAGTGCCCATCCAAGTTGTGGGAGGTGCATCAGGTGTGGGGTGAAATTTCTTCAGATTACCTCAACAAATTAACAACCAAAATGCCAAAGGTCTGTAATTGCTGCAAATGGAGCATTCTTTGATGAAAGTGAAGTTTGAAGGACAAATTATTAATTTATCGTGTCATCCTATGTTGGTTAGATAGGTGACCCTAGGCATAGGTGGCCATTTAGGGCCCCGTGACTCGGGTTGCCCATGCTTCCAACTCTATAGGGCTCCCCCCCCCCTACAGTAATCGCCCCATCTACCCCATTGCCATGGTCTATCAAGAGCAAGTGCCCTTGATTTTTCACAGAACTGTAACCCATGGCCAATCAGGACCCTGATTGACTGTAAGGCTCCTTACTGATCGTGACCCATGGCAGTGGGGGATTACAGTGACGTGGGGGTAAGCCCCCTTCTAATATATTTGCCTAGGGCCCCACAAAGCCTAGAGCTACATCTGGTTGGTTTTATTCCTCCTCTCTTATGGCAGAGGACACCACAAAGCTGTCTTAAAGTTGTCATTTGTATTGTGCTCTGTTTAAGTGCAACAATGCTGGCTACTATTTGTGCACAGTAGCAGCAGCATATTAGATGTTGACAGTCACAATGTATGTTTACAATATGTGTACAGCATAAACATTTGTTAAAAATGATTGAAGTAAATACCCTCAGTACCTCAGTACTTTATTGTTAACAAAAAGATGTGGTGATGGTAAACAAATTAATAAATAATGAATGTTGGTAAAAACACGTAGTTCGGGCCATTCGTTCTTTAGGAGTTTGTAATTGGTGNGGAAGATTTAACCTTATTTACACAAACTATTTTTACTGTCTCCCAGTACTGCTATGCTTATACAAGTTGCATTGGCCAAAATGTCATTTTAAAACACAATGACACATGTTCATACTGCAGTGTAAGGACAAGTTATCTAGCAAATCTAATGGATCTTTAAGGTATGGTTCATTAAGATGCTAAATATGATGGGTAATAAAATAATATTGGCTGAATACAAATATGCAAAGGGAAGCTTTTAAGCACTGACAAATATATTTGGTGTGAAGAACCACCTTCCAATTGCATGCAGTCTTAATAAGAGGTTGGTGCATGCTTTCTTGTAGTGTTTATTGTAATATTTAGGTAGTATAGGTGGGTAAAACAACATATTCTGATATTTTTCCTCTGAAGTGTTTTATATTTTACTTATAGAGGGTTTTTTTTTATATTTGCAAACATAAGGTTATTATAATAATGACACTTCATATACATTCACAGTTTGCTGTTTTGGGCATTATATGACTGCAGAAATTAGATCTGCTAATATAATTTCTATATCAGTAATACTAATGAAACATTTAGCTCTGCTTGTGTGATTTTTTTTCTATTTAAGGTAAATATATTAATAATATTTTTATCTTTTTGCGTCAAATTTTTGCTATTATAGATTTGGGATTTCTTTAAGCACCTGATTTGCAGTTTAGCACGTAAGTCAATGTTCAATAGTGTGTTCCTTAGCATATGATAATGTGCATTCTATCTATGATGAACCACATACAAGAAGTTCCATGACAAACAAATATAACTGTCTGTGACATTTGAAAAATATCATCTTTAAATGAAGATGTATTAAATAATTTACAAATCGACATTATGAGCCTGATGTCTTCACAAAAAGTTATACAAGTCCTCACGCATCTAAATCATGCTTAATAATGCCAAATTCTGTATATATGAACGGTGAAGAAATTGTATAACAGGACCAGAGTACACAGTGAGTCTTTTAAACCAGCACAGACAATCAGCATTATACAATATTCCACAATATCCTAAAGATATAGTTAAATGAAAGCTTACATATAAACCAAATGCAGTATCCTCTATGTATATATCACTATATAATACAGTTACCACTTCCCACTATATAATACAGCTCCCATTGTCCAGTACATAACGCATCTTCCACTGTCAAGTCTATAATACAATTTCCATTGTCTATCATATAATACAGCTCCCATTGTCCAGTAAATAATACCGTTTCCATTGTCTATTATATAATACAGCTAACACTGTCCAGTATATAATTCAGTTCCCATTCCCCAGTATATAATATTGCTGAAATTGTCNNGTATATAATACAGCTCNCATTGTTCAGTATATAATACTGTTCTCATTCTTCAATATATGACACATCTTCCATTGTCCAGTACATAACGCATCTTCCACTGTCAAGTATATAATATAATTTCCATTGTCTATTATATAATACAGCCCCATTGTCCAGTAAATAATACAGTTTCTATTGTCTATTATATAATACAGATAACACTGTCCAGTATATAATTCAGTTCCCATTCCCCAGTAAATAATATTGCTGGAATTGTCCAGTATATAATACAGCTCNNATTGTTCAGTATACAATACGGCTCCCATTTCTCAGTATATAATTCAGTGTGAAGTTTACGTGCCACATGTATACTGTTGCTTTGTTTAGTCATCCAGCTATCTTAGTTGGTGCAACCTTTNGACCTAAACTAGGTGAAAACAATTTTGTGAAGTGATCAAAATTGAGATCCAAAACCAAAACCAAAATATGGAAAACAAACCCAGATTCAAAACACAAAGGAAGATACAGATCCAAAAACCCCAAATGTCTAGCACACATTTCTAATTGTTATATCTGCCCCTGGATGATAATCAAACAACCATTCTTTATAATGCAGGGCTTCTCTAATGTTATTAAGAAAATTGATGGCACACGTATAGCATTTAGACCATCAGGAACTAATGAATGAATGAATCATTTTTCTATGTTAATTGCATTTTCATTTTAACAATGTTTCCATCATTTGTTTNCAGCGTTGATCGATATGGAATATGGGAAATAATAGCGGCACAGTGGAGATGTATGGCTTTTAAATATGACATGTCAGACACGTTATGGCTAATGAATATATACAACTATAAATAAAATGTGTCTGTATTCTACCATCTATGCGGCTCTTTTCTTGTTACATCCACAATACAATAACTTACTTACAATGCCACAACTATTTCCACCATTTAACTTGCTCAAATCACACTTTAGGCATCTGACTACTCTAATACATGTATCAATGTATTGGAGGGTGTATACAAATCTCTTCTTTTATGTGCAATATTTGAAAATAACCTACAGTCTGCTCCACATGTAGAAGTTAAGGATTTGTAGTAACTGTACAAAGATTCCCTGGTATGTTCAAAAAACAACCAAAATACTGTATAGGGAATAGATGTTTTAGTTTAAGTGCCAATGACATTATAATAATAAAAAAAATACGTTCTTAGTGAAAACCATATTAATTGCAATTTACCATTAAAAAATTAAGCATAAAAATCATAAAACATCATAAAAACAAAAAATCTAAAATCTCAGTATTAACAAGGGTGTTAGATTTTTGGTTTTTGTGTTGGCCATTTGTAAATTTCAAAAAAAGAACAAAAACCCTAAACTGGAGCTGAACCTACACAAACCCAGCCTGAAATACACAGTTAAACCAGAACAGGATCTTCTGGATACAACCCAAGTTTTAGTTTAAAGGAGCCTGCACTTATTCTTAGTTAAATAATAAAATATAGTTTTTAATCAGAATCCTCTCCATATAATTACACCTCAGATCAGAATTCTACATCAGTAATTAAAAGCAGACCTCAGATTAGACACTATACAAAAAATAAAATCCAACCATGCGTTAACTGTAGTGTAGTGAAAGTAGCCCAGGGTTGCAATGTCCAAGAGACTCACNAAATTCGGGCAGTGATCCCAGAATCCAAGGAGACCAGGCAAACTTCCCAATTTTACATAAACTAGTAGTGGATTAATACAATTACTGCTAGTTTCCCACCCTCCCTTCCGTGCAACTGTGCTTCTTGAATTTATGACGTCACAAACGGACAGGACTTGATTACAAATGTTACTTTCTACCTTCTGAGTTCTCCTGGAGGGCAGAAATTCAACAACCCTGAACCAGCCCTTACTCTGATTGGTGGACGTCCACCAATTAGCATGCTGACAGTCAGCAAAATGCTGGATTGGCAGCTGGGAGGCAGGGAAAGGATTCTTCTGTCGAGGTACAGGGTTCACGTACATGTGAGTACATGTGAGTAGGCCTCAATCAACAGCTAGCTGTAAATGATGACTGTAGTGGATAATGAGACAGAGACAGTGTCCAAAGCAGCCCCCCAACAAAATGGATGGGCAGCCTTTTAATAACAATTTCATGCATATAGAATACATACATTAAGAACTGTGATTGGTTCATTATACTATAGAAAAGGTGTTGCTTGAAACATGTTAATCAGAACATGATTGGTTATTGAAATCAAAACATAGTGCTTGTAATATGCAGCCAATGGGGTGAGACTATTTCTCACCAAGCAAAAGCTTTTTATCTTTTTGAAAACAAGAAAACCGGATGATATGCCCAAATATGTAATACAAGGACAATTAACGTGTCATCCTAGTGTCCAGCGCCATATTCTAACAAATGCAGAAATACCAAGCATTATTAATGAATCATCTCATTTAATCTATTGCTGCATAATTATTACTAAGAAAGAAGATTACAAAGAAAGGGATTCATGCTTTAACTAATTGTCTAATAATTCAATCCATAAACTTATATATGTATCAGGATATTGATAGAACTACTTTGATTATTAATATTATATAGTTAGCAGAATATAACATACAGAACAATAAATCATAATAACATATTGGGAGATTTCATGCAGTTATATGTACGTATTATGTGCATATAAGTATTCTAAGATTAGCTGTGAATGCTCTGTCTGACGTGTAGATGGCAGTCTATAAATGTTACCTGAAAATTAATATATTTTCCCATAAAAATAAGAACAAAAACAATTAAAATGTTCTGACAAGGCAAGACAAAACAAAGATAACATTAGTGTCAGTGTCATAGCCTTGGTTGATGGAATGTTCTAAACATGAATGATGTCATTGGGTTATAGAGCTCAGAGTTCAAATGCATTTTAAAATAAACTTGAGGGAACAGGCTTGGCTAATGAATTTTTGCCAATACACTTAATTATGCTTAATTAATATTGGAATTCTGTTTCTGTTTAACGTGAAGTCATAGTTGCCAGGTAGTATCCCATCTGCCAGTCATGCTCTTTTCTCTGGGGTCCATGTGTACGGCACACCCTGCGCCTATTATAGAAACACCACTGCCGGTAACCCATCCCTCACCACATTAAGAAGTCCAGCTCAAAACATGATAGAATTTAATGAGCGTTACTAGTCACCTAACAGAATATGGGAGATATTTTGTGGTTTGTAAAAACGAAATTGTTCTGCTGGGATATGGGTAATTGAAATGTGCTTCGATTTCATCTACACTCTCCAAGGAGGAACGTAAGTCTACAGAGATTGGGGTGCTTCTAATATATGCTATTAAGCTAAGTATTGCTACAAAGTGTTTTAAGTAGAAGCATTATGAGGATAATATTAAATAACATTGAGGAAATAATAATGAGGATGTGTGATTATGTGAGTATGTATGAGTATGTGTGATTTTTAATTAATACTGTTTTATGTATTAAAATGTCAACTGGGAGAAAAATATGAAAGTATTGAATAATATCAACATAAACACCAGAGAACTGTCGTCTTGTAGTATTAAGTTGTTATTTGTGTCCTGTGGTAATAACAAATCTGGTCTCTGATGACTGTGGTAATAATGAGAATAAAGAAAACACCCAAGGATTTGGTAAATATAATTAGTTGTGCTTTATGTCCTTTGGTAATGACAATATTAAAATGATGAAATAGTAACATTACAGGGAATTTTTTTGTAGTAATACCATTAATGGAATGTGTCTTGGAATAACAATGATCATAATAATAATAATAATAATAATAATAATAATAATAATAATAATAATAATAACAACAACAATAGTGAACACAGGCTCCAAATATTAGAAATATTAGCCCAATGCATGTAAACTGCTTGAATAGCATCCAGAACACAGGCCTTGCATCCACTCTGACAGTAGATTAAACCAGGGTTGCCCACTTTTGGTTTCTCCCTCCCAAGAGACAAAAAGATCACCATCATGGGGGTTGGAGAGAGGACATGATTTATGTAAATAACACCCAAAGACCCGTCCTGTTTTCTGGTTCGTTAGACCTATAACACTGGTTCGTCAGACTTACACTAGGTTGGTTTTTTTTTATAATAAAGTGTTAAGCTGGCCATACACTAAAAGATAAATTGTTCCAATCTAAAGATTTTTTCAAGAGTGGGCAAAACCATGTTGAATTGCAGGGGGGTTAAAATGAATGTCAGTGTTTGCATGCAGGGAGAATACTTTATTGTTGCATGTTGCACACAGATACTGAC
>JABWIB010008189.1:0-12650 GCA_016617825.1 Platyplectrum ornatum | reverse complement strand
CAACAACATATAATATTGTGTCTTACCTAACTTCTTACCTCTCACAACCAACCACCACCATCTGTGTTAGGTTTTTGATGGAGATCCTTCAGTGGTTAACTGAGTAGCTGTTTTTTCAATAGTGCATATATATTTCCTCATCTGTATCATTTTTAACTGAGTGAATTGCTTCTCTTTAATCACTTGGATGGGAAATCAGTACAAACANTGCTATCATTCAAATATTGGACAGGATTTGAAAAGTGCAGCATTTGTCTGAAAAGCATTACCCAACAGCACTTCCTCCACCTGACTAGCAAGGGACAGATGTGACTCGCTACTTCTGAGCTTAAGCANGGAGATTGAACAGTGNTGATGTTGCCCATAGAAACCAATCAGATTCAAGCTCACATTCTACAGTATGTAAAATTAAACCAAGAGCTTGACTTGNATTGGTTGCTATGGGCAACATCCCCACTGTTCAATCTCACTACTTAGTAAATTTGGGCCCTGGGCCAGTGGTCGAAATGGACATTTTAGAAGTGGTGGTATGGAAACATAGGAAATAATTGAAGTCAATGGAGATTTGTAATATTTAAATTACATCAGTTGGAGAAGTGCCGGTATGGCATANNCCCGTATACACCCCCACTTCCAGCCCTGCCCTGGGCTTTTACTTATAGTTCCCCAGGTAACTTGCTGCTACGTATATGATATTAGGTAATTCAATCTTCGATTCTGTGTTTAGTTTATTTTCAGCAAACTGCATGTCATTTAATTTATTTTTCAGCATAACCATCCTCAGCATCTCTCACATACATTTCCATATTCTACATGACCCACCAACCTATCACAATTGCATGGAATTAGAGTTATAGAACATGCCTTCAGAACAAGCCACCAGGCCTAACTCTCTGTGTACATACGTACAGNCAATTGGTTGTCACTCAGAGTTCTAGATCCGGCCCTGAAACATTAAAACTTAAACCCCTCTTATGTGGTTTAATNTTTTTTTTACTTCGTAATTAAACCTATTATCTTGTTTGTAAAGTAAAACTTTGAACCATTCATCTCATCAATACAATGTCAAAAGACAGAGACTTCGAACAACTGAACCATGTAATGAGGTGCGTAGCCATGGGCCCATTTTGGAAACTGGATACTTACATTAGACTGAGAAAGCAATTGAACACAAACAAAACACTCACAGCCTGGAAAAAGAGGCCAGTATCCTTCCAAATGCCTGTTACAGTTGTGAGCTTTATTTACTGGCAAGCGTTATTGGAGGAGGACTGGCTCACGTTTCCACACGACAAATTCTGTGGACAATTCTGTGCCTACAATTTCGTATTATGTGTAGAGAGTACTATTAGCAGCACTGTGTGACATTTCATGTTCCCAAAATACTAATAATAATTAAAATACTATGTTTATATATTATAATGTCAAACAGCATTCATATTCTTGTCTATCTAAAAAGGCCAAAAATACACAGTGGTTAGCATTGAAACAGGTGGCACATTTATATTCTCTGTAGAATTCAGACTTACAGGTTCCCTATCTTCTGACTTTTATTGTGTTGGTCCACTGTGCATTGGGTTACATTTATCTTGGGAGTCAATACAAACAAAAAAAAGGGTTAATCCAATGAAATGGGCCAGCAGTACTGTGCAGTAAAAGACCATGGCATACATTTATAGCTGCGTTATGAGTACATAAAGTCCCCAACCTCCCCCCTCACCCCTTCCACAACCAGCTTCTTTATCATGCCTACAGTTCAGGGATCAGGCATGCTAATGTTGAAACCCAGCACCTTGTACACAATGGAAATATCTAAAATTACTACATATGAGGATGTCTAGTGTCTAAATTTACTAAACAGTGAGATTCTAGCTCTCACTTTCATTTTACATATTGATTGGTTGCTATGGGCAACATTTCTACTTTTTAATCTCCCTGCAATCTCCCTGCTTAGTATATTTAGGCCCCCTGGTGCGTGCATGCACCAATATTATTTCTGTCAGAAACAGATCTTGAGGTTATTTGCAGTTGTCACTTCCTTATTCTGGTCTTGTTTTCTTTGCAAACGGTGTGGAAATCTTAGATATTATCTGACTTGTCAAGCTCATAGACCACATGCGTGCCACAATGTACATGACTTGTGTATTGGTGATAGAAAAAAATGAGTGGGAGTATATATTATATTATATTATATATTATATATAGTTAAATCCTATACAATTTCTGATTAAATACATTTTAAAGCATTACTTCAAGAATTGTGCAGGAGCTGCAGGGAACAGCTGTGAGTCTATTCTGCTCTCCTGACACTTAATGTTAAGGGGCTCAACTCCTCACTTAAAGGGTCCAAAATGTTTGTTTCTCTAAGGAACATGAAGCAGATATGGTTTTCTACATGAGACCACTTTCTACCATGCCTTTACCCTGCACTCTGTTTCCATCGGATCCCGACCACTTTCTATGCCTGCTACTCCACTGGGATGTGCAAGGACGTTATCTGAGCCTTATTGGCTCTCAACAGTTTTCCTTTCACTTTTACTCTCCCAACACTGGTCAGTCACACTTCTTAAGGTCCCTGGGATTTCCTCCTTTCTCAGTCGTGGATGATAGAGCTTATTGTTGCTGCTAACAGATCCTGTCTAAGGAGGGGTTGAGAATGCCTTTTACTTTTTCCAAATCCAACACTTTCTCACCACCCTCCTACTCTCTGTATACCCTTCGGCCTGAGCAGAGTTTTTAAAATTGTGCTTGATATGGGTGGTGGTTTGATCTCCTCTCTCTACGGCTTTCTGTTGAATGCTTGCTTGGGTACTCAAGATATACATAAACGGATTTGGGAAGATGAACTTGGGTCCCCGTTCTGGGATGCTGTTCATGCCCATCCAATGTATCATACCCTAAACACATTTCTTAAAGCCTCTTTTTTTTCTCCTATGCTACCCGGATTCTGGTTGTCCCTGCCAATTCTCGCAAACTTGCAGCTCAAATCTTGGCGGCAACTAAGTGCCTCATTACCAAGTTCTGAGCTCGCCTCCCTCCTATGAACTCCTTGGTTTCTTTGTGGATGGTCTCCTACCTCAGAGATATAGAGGAAAAATATTATAAAACTTGATCTTCTTGGTTTCATCTTCAATACTCTTCTCTTCTTTCCTTCTGGGCTAGAAGTTGTCAGCTTGACCCCTCACTGTCTTTCTATCCATATGCACCTTTTCCCCAGACCTTTCCCCCTTTCCATACGTGACTCCCCCCCCCCCCTTTCCACTTATTCTGTATAACATACTTGGCTTGTATTTTGGAATCATTTTTCACTCTTTCATTAAAATGTCAGCAACTTTGTTTTACTGCTTTCCCTGTTTGTATTTCCCTGAATGACTTAATAAACCCAAATAACAACAACAATTCTTGCAGGGAAAAATAATAGGTCTGGGTGCATGGTCCGTACCTAGATGTGAGTAATAGGGGTGGTCATCCAGAATGCNAACTTGTTGGTTGCCAGTTAGTTCATGTTCAATGTTTAACTGTTCTCTAATTCAAGGTGGGGGTGATTGATTGTTTTTGCCCCTAGTGCAACAATTTCTAACTCTGGGGGAAATACACATTAAAAAAAAAAACATTAAACAGACTGTCATCCATTTTTAAAACCTCTATGTTCCCACCTTTATATCTATTTAATTTTAATTGTTAAGTTTTTTTTGTTTCACAATCTTTCCAGAAAAATGTCTTGTAATCTGACTGATTTTATCTCATAAGAGTCTTCCACTCCCACCTGGGCTGCTAGCCTACTAGATCTCTCACACCATTTCTTGATGATGAAGAGCTGTACACTCTACTTTTTCTTCTATTTGATTCCTCACAGGGTTGATGTCTTATTATCCCCAACATCTCCAGATGTGCCTCCATCTCAATGGACTTACTGTACATCCTTACTGTAAGCTAGCTAAAAATAATTCGTAATCACATGCAGGGCGTCAGTGTAGANTGATAGCTAGATTTAATTTATCAGTCTCACATACTGTGTAAGCAACCATTTATTTATAAATCAGCTATCTGTTGGATAGATAGCTATCCTGTTATATATAATTTTAGGCACTTATATTGATGATTAATGGTTAACCAAAAAATAGTTAATTGATATGGCCAAATGCAGAGCTATACATGTGACTGAAATTCCCAAGAATGTACTGTCAGACTAAGGCTTAGCGAAACAATGTTGTACAGTAACCAAAAAATTATTTGTAATCAAATACAGGGCTTCAGTATTGGGTGATACAATTTAATAATGAAATAATGATCTGTAGATACAATTGTGTTTTCTTAATAGTGGGAAAACATTAACAGAGGTCTGTGCAAGCTAACCTTTCTAGCTGATGCTGTATATAAGGGTTTTAAGCTAATATTCTNAGATCTGTAATATAGGTCTTTTGCAGGCAGATCTTAAATGAATTAAGCTAAATTTATGATAATTTAATAGATCACAGATGATAGAGCTCCTGTCCAGTAAAATTAAATTAAATCATTGATTAAAAGGAGAGGATAGAAACGCCTATCCTATCCTTTTGATTGATGTGCACTCTCTTGCTGCGTTCAGATTGCCTGCGGGCAAAAAGCCACAGACAGAGCCGTAGTTGAAAGCCGCCGAAATCGGCGGCTTCCAGCAAAAAATCTTCCAGGAAATGCCAGCTTTACAGTGAAGCCGGCGTCCTGTGTGTAGGGGAGGGAACCTAAAAAGACTGTAATCGTAATGATCACATGTCTTTTTAGGCCAATCGCCTCCCCTCATACGCGCTGGAGCCGACATGCCGGCTCCAGAGCGTTCAGTTTGCTTTAGGAAAGCCTTCTTTTTCGGCGGCTCTGGAAGCTGCCGATCCTTAGGCGCCGTTTTCAAAAGGCATCGTTCAGATTGCCTTCTAACGGCGCCTTTTCCACTAGAGCCGTCGTTTTCAGTGAAAACAACAGTGATTTTAGGCAATCTGAACGGGGTATCTCTGTCTCTGTTTTTTCTCTCCTTTTTTTTTTTTAAAGCTAAAGAGAACTATGTTTGAGACATTTATGAGAAGATCCATAGGATACATGATTAATATTCAAAACTAATATAAAACAAAGATCAATTGGAATATTCATAGGCTTTAAAGGCAGTGAGAGAGAGGGTAATCGGCGGTAGAAACCCTGTCATCTTGAAGAACAGTAATACCAGCTCATTGACTGTAAAAAGACACAGAAAATAGTAGGACCAGCATCATTGCAGATACCATATGGTAAAAAGCCTGAACTATTCCATCTTNTGGGATTTAGTTAAGATATGATATATGTGTATATCCATATCTGATATTTGCTGTAAAACTGTGCATCAGTGAGTTAATGATTAAGTTTGATTAAGCTAATTCTGCAGCAATCGTGTTTGGACACCTCACTGAGGGGATCTTCATTTTCAAGTGTTAGTTGGCCTGTTATACTATTGACATATGTGCAGTGCAATAGTGCTCATAGATATTAAACCAATATTATTGCCAATTTTATTGCATTACTGAGAGTTTTGGAGTAGCATCAGTTAATATTTATTGATAGTTACAGAGTTGATTTGGGTTGTTTTTTTTCTATCAAAATAAAAATCATAAAATTTATACAATTCTAATCATTTTATATATTTTGGTACATTTTGCTGTAAATGCCACTATGAATAAAACACATTTACGTTTGTCTAAATTTAAGACACTTGACTTGTTTTGAATACACTTCACAAATCTTGTTGGATTAGGCATGCAAGCACATGGCAGGCGTATTGCATATTGTGCATGGTCAGAACTGGGGCTTGCAAGATCAGCAGGGCAGTGGCATCTAACTAATTTCCCCACACTGGGATAATTCACAACTCACTACAGAAAGAGGAATCATACCAGCTGCAGAGGTTTTATGAATGCCCGGAACACTTTAATGTTTTTCTTTTATAAATAATTTCCTCATTTGAAATAGAGGAACACATTACCTTTATATGGGCTCTCTTCCCTTTTTTACTGGCAACAACTACGCACAACTGTTAAGTGTCTGTCATTGTAACCGAAACTGTGGCCANGTGCCCACAGCGATGCACATGACCTAACATGCATGGAAACCTAAATGGTGAGCCTCATGATGAACAACACATACTCACATACATAATCTGTTTTTAACTAAAATAATTCTGGAGCCCCAGGAGTCAAAAAAATTGTCAAAAATCATGACATTCACTAACTGTAGAGGTAGAGATAAATAAATAAAACGACAATTTATTTCACTACATCATGTTCAATGTTCCATGAAGATAGGCTCATGCATTTGAGGCAAGAAAAGAGAGCTGAAAATGACCAACCCACTATAAGATATGTTTCATTTTCTTTCTTTACACTGGAAAAATACTGTAATATTTAACTTTTTCCATTTCTAATTTTACATTCATANTAAAAAGAAGCAAGTTTCTTATGTATGTATTGATGGTGGTAAAAGGAAACCACATCTGACATTTAAGACTATTTAATTTAAGCAGCAGGCTGTACATTGACTATGATTCTCTACACTTTCCGTCCCATTGAACACTCAATGACAACCATGGGACTGATATCCAGGGACCCTATTTTGTACCCCTGGGTACGAGGCATGCGATCATTGAGCTGATCCTGTTCTAAGTCCCCAACTATATGCGTTTATTCAACTTAATCAAACTATTATCGTATATGTTCAAGTTAATGGAATACATTCAAACTAAATCCTAGCTACAGTATTTTGGACCTGATCCAGAAATTTTCCTAGTGTATGTTTTCCAATCATACNATCACACTGGAAAACATCCATGTTCAAATCTGTGCATTCTCACATTATATTGACGCAAATATATATAATTTATCATTTACAGTGGGGGCAGCTGTGACATCCTGACTATATTACAGTAAAATACTGAGCTTGTTATAAAGCGATGANTGTGGTTTCCAAAACATTTGCATTGATGTATGTACAGGGGGAAGCCGCTATTTCANCCCCACTGCCAGTGTGATCAGATTTTATGTGGTCCTGTGGACACATGATCTATGTTTACTCTGTTCTCCATTCACAGCCCCCATGTTGTCTGCAGTCTGACAGCACAAAACAGTAATCCAGGCCATAACTGAGATACCATAGCTCATGCAGCTTGTGTGTGTATATACAGTGCTGCATATTATGGTAACTATAAATCAGTCTGATTTGTTTTTCACANAAATGTAGTACGAGTACTGTAAGTATATATTCATTTTGTTACTTATTTTGAGTTTATACAAAAATTGTTTTGTAAATACATGTACTTAAATGAGTAAGTCTATTTCTGTGCAGTCGCTGGTGGTTTCTCTTTAGCCTTTTTAATTATGTGTTAGTCTATGTGGGAGTAATTGCAGGGAGGTCTAGAAAACAGACACGCTATTATTTTTAGCTATATGTTGCTATTATCATTTAGCTTTGAAGAATGTGCACATTTTGACAACTTATTTTGAATCTGTAATTATGATGAGTAAAATAAAAAGGTAACTANCACAAATTAGTTCAAGAGCACATTGTAGATGGGGAAACGTAATGAAAAGTCATGAAAAGAATATGTTTATACTGACAAGCATTTTAACAGTAGACTTATTTACTGAGGAGCCATGGCTTATGTGAGCAAATCTGTCTGACCACTGCAATTTTGAGAAAAAACTGCCATTCCTCATTAAAACATTCAGACGTTTAACAGAAAGTTCATATATGTAAAATGATTTGTGCCGGCTACTGTGAGTGCTAGCTATGAGGCTTTAGGGAGTCATTAAAATAAATGAAAATNAAATAAAATAAATGATTCCTATATGCAACAAATACATGCAACACTGTGTCCATAAAAAATGTATAACACAGATTAGACATACTGGCCGTACATTGAAGCTGGCCACAAATTCCACATTATGTATTGCCAAACAATAGTTCCATTAAATTTTAATAATGTGCTATTTACATCAAATTCACGTCAGTAAAAAACAAATGTGGGTTAATCAAAAACACGCATGACATTTATCAGACTGCTGGTGCAACTTCAAACCTGCATATATATCAATATCACACAGAATGTGAGTGCTTTATTGTAAATATCAGCTAGGAGAGAAAAATGTGGGTTAGGCAGCTGGGAATGGAGGGTTAAGCTNNGCACACACGTTAAGATAAATTGTTCCAATCGAAAGATTTTTTCAAGAGTGGGCAAAACCTTGCTGAATTGCAGGGGAGGTAAATTAAATTAATTGCAATCAGTATTACAGTTGATAATGATGTTTCCAGCACAAGTGTAATAACAGTGTAACAGTAACGCTGGTCAGTATCTGTGTGCAACATGTAGAAATAAAGTATTCTCCCTGCATGCAAACACTGACATTCATTTTACCTCCCCTGCAATTCACCATGGTTTTACCCATTCTTGAAAAAAATCTTTCAATTGGAAAAATGTATCTTACCGTGTGTGCCCAGCTTTAGGGTAATAATTTGCTAAACGTACCTGTCGGCAGCTGCAGGAGTTTTAGGGAACCCTCTTCTGGCGATATTTACCTGTTGTTATATAATTGTATGTGACAGAGCTGTCTAATGGTGAACCACTTCCATAATAAAGGATTAAGGAAAGAACCTTTGTTCTATCTCTATAGTATAGAAAAGATATTATTTTACACTGNACTTCCTATATTAATAGAAAGTATATTAGTGGCCTGTGCACCAACAGTTTCTCATCTGTTCTGTATATGAAGGCATAAGNTGTTGAAAGATTGTAATATACCTGCCAATGCATTTCTACAAACTTGGGTCCTTTTCAAGGTGAATGATGTATGCGGGACCGATAATATATCTAATCCCCACACAAGCCATTACACATCTGAGGGCAATCAACATTAATTACATAGTACACTGTGCTCGGTGTTAGTCTATGGTGCAGACATGATGTGTCAAGTGCTAATAATACCTTAGGGGAATGTGTATGCTAAGCATCACATTGGCAGAGTGGGGCATTTTATACACAAATAAAAGTGCTATAAATGACATAATTGCAAGTAACATTTACAGCAGGTCAGAGGATCAAGGCCCTTTAATATCCAGGTNTCTTATTTCACTCCTATATATTTTTCTTATATAATAATCATAATTACCCCAAAAAAATAATTAACTTCCTGATAATGCACATTACTATANATTTGTTCTATAGTAATTTGCAGAAGCTGTTAGTAGCCGGGTGCAGTAGAAATGCTATTGNTCATCAGTCTTATTAGACTATATCATTCATCAAATCAGGACATACATAAAGAGGAATTATGAATTCACAGTATAACTACCGGTATATTGTGTTAATCTCACCTTCCCAAGGCACCTCCTGTAGGTGAGTCCCTATCCATTTTTCAATATGTGTACACATTCTGTAGCCTGGATAGTGTTTGTGAAAATAATCCATATATACTGAGTATTATACGTTCCAGCTATTCGTCTTTCCTTCCATAATCCAAGAATCTCAGAGACGCTTAATGGAACAGTAACTAACCCTACATTATGCTGTCTCTAAGGTAAATTCAAGCATACCCATCAGTCACTCTTATTTAATACCTTTCCACTAAAGTATGGTAGGAAGTCAAGGTTATTACNACATTGATATTGTTTGGTGGATATCTGGAAGATCATCAGTGATGCTGGATCGACAAATCTGCGATNGGTGCGTTGCCCACTCTGTGCTTCTGCATGTGGAAAGGGCGGATGAGTATTATCCATATATTAATATATATACATATATAATGTTACTTTTAATTGTAGTTTTAGGGCAAGGGGATGGTTAAGGTTAGGTTACATTACAGGAACCGATATGGTTATGATGTAGAGAGGGGATGGCTAGAGTTAGGGCTGAATTCCATACAGAAGCTTTTATACTACATACAGACATATGTAAATCCTCTAGTCAGGATTTGGCAGACTCACTTGCTATAATAGAATGGATCCAATTGTCTCTCTTTACTACCCTCCATTATATGATGCTGATCATTAAGCGTGTTATTACCCAAAGATTTACTAGACCACCAGAGCACAAGAAATAATGTAGTATTACATATTCTCCGAGTTCAATGTCATGACAGCTATTTCCTGGCATAGCTATNGACAACAGTTTCGTCTGTTTGCTCATTTGAATTAGATAATTTCATTGTTACATTTACCAGCATTCAAGGAGAACCCATTTTATTTACTATCATTTACTAACCTACACGTCTTGGTTACCTAAATGTGTTAACCATGCGCCACTTCCTCTCATCTGGGGGGATATGCTTCCTGAGCTAGCGGCCTTCCCATTCTATCTCTTAATAAGGCTGTTGAATCATGTCCTTATAAATGTAATTTCACAGAGACTTTTCCTGTGAGAAACACATCTGAATTTTGATTTATTGATATGTGNTGAGAGTTTGGAAGTTTACTGGTATCATTGTCAGTATTGATCTCTGTGCACCAGTTTCCCTAGCGTATGTATGCCAGTGCGCTTTTTCCCAACTTTAAACTGAGTGTGTAAAAGTGGGGTTGTTTAGTAATCTAAATCTGGTCCTGTGTTTGTAATCACAGATGAAGCTGCAGCTCTCTAAACACTGGATCGATGTTAGCTGTATAACTGTATAACTGTGTGTTGTGTTTATGCTGAGTGTATACTTTGTGTAGTGTATNGTTTGTGCTATGGGTACACCTCCTTCCTTGCCACACAGATGCCACAGATCTCTGAAGTCCTGGACCAGGCTTCCTGGAATCAGAGTAAATGTTTACCAATTACCCATCCATAACGTACAAGCTATTTCAGTGCTATGAAACTNGTGCTGGATGGGGTGGTCTCAGTGTATTCCCTTCTATGGTGTCTCCCTCTACTACTACAACATATGATTCTATTCTTCTGATTCTATGACAGCTCAAGTCAGCATTAACTAAAGGGACGCCACTAATGCCAGGTCTTTCTTCGAAAATAANCAACATTATTTGGAATACCTAGCAGATTAGATGAATGTTATTTGAGCCATATTGCAGACTCACAGTGTGAGATGTGCGGAATATCAAATTATTAGAACAAAATCCTTGCTTTTCTCTACCATAAGGACATTTTCCTACACTGTCCTAAACAGGGGAGTGAGATCTGGTTAAAATATCAGTATATATAGTATATATGTACACATGGAGTCTTGGGGGTTTATGCTATATTTCAGGNGATATAATACTGCTATTTTTGTGCACAGTATACCATACTTATGGTTCTATTATACTGTATATTGCGGAGGAGATTTATTTGAAATCGACCTTTTTGAATATTGTTGGATAATGAACACATTGTGACTTGATGTTTTGCAGGGGGCCCTAAGGCACCCATTGTACTAACATTCCTCCCTGGATCACTGTTCTGCATACATAATAATGAAGAAAAATGCCATCACACCTGTTCTTTTCAGAGCTCAGTGGACCGGGTGACAAAGCTTCACTGAAGACATCAGTAATCTATGGGACAAGGGGGTGCCCTGAATGTAGACAGTCAGGTTTGTCTTGTTTCAATAGAAGCATAGCAGAGAACATGGAATTAGAATTGTTATGGTGTCTCTTAAATATGAATAGACATTTACTATAAACCTTAGAATGGGGACCCGGGAGCACTTTTTAAATAATCTAAAGACATCAGTACATAAAATAATACAATTAAAGTAACATTTGCTTAAAACAAGAGTTTAGGGCTTGATCCAGGCACAGAAAGCAGTGTGGTACCCTGTCACTNCCCTCTCTTGTGCAGAAAAGGTAGTGGGCTATCGCTTACACNGCTATACCNGTTTTATGTCACTTGTGCAGATCANNGGCCCANNCAACTGCACAAGTATGCCCGAACCCAGGCGGTGGGGGAGAAGTTCCCTCTGGAAATATGATCCTGGATCCCGTCCTAGGAGTCTATAGTAGCATAAAAACTATACTGTATTGTAAATATATTTTATTGTTTTGAACAAGTTTTTCTTGGAGTTAAAGGCTGCAACCTTATCTGGGCAGATACATCATTTCCTGCACATAAAGCTTTCCATTATCTTGGCCTGCCTGATTGATAGTCAGCACTTTTTACAACGATACCGTGCAGCAAGTACATTACTATCTTTGCCAGAATCATGCTGCAGTTGACCTGCACACACAGAGGAACAGTGGTCAAATGACATGGTTGTCTGACATGCGGTTAATTTGTTTTGTTGTGCTTCAGTAAGTAAACATAATAGAGACATATAAAACAAGTTATATGAAGCAAATGGCGTCTATTTTAATTGAGGTTGCCAGCACATTACTTGCGTATAAGACCAACAGNAATATAATATACTTTGTATAATATAAGTTAAATAAACAGTAATTAAAAATTAATAGAAGCCTATGTGTATATACAACACAAGATATTTCTCCTCTGGTGATGATATAATGGAAAAATATCACTCTCATTTACCTCCTATCGTTTTGAATGTGTAATACTGTATACTTGGAAATTTAAAGTGGCACTGAAAGAAACTGCAACAAGTCACATGGATCAACTGTAGACATGGTTAACAAAAAATCATAGAAAAGAGAGGCTGCTGAGTGGCTTTTATAGGTTAATCAATATATCTGCAAAG
>JABWIB010008186.1:8411-26381 GCA_016617825.1 Platyplectrum ornatum | reverse complement strand
TTCCAATCTCACTGCAATCTCACCGCTTAGTAAATATACCCCTAAATCTCTATTCACTTCTGTTATTTTTTTGAGACTACCACTGTATAGATCCCTAGCAGTCATAAGTGAATGTGATCTTTTTTTTATAACAGTTTTTATTGGAGAAATAAATACAAAAACAGAAAACAAGATACAGGCATCGGCATATGGAAAGCAAACGAGAGGCCTAAAGGCACAGTAGCAATACAACAGTCCTCGGGAGAGTGGGGGGGAAGGGGGGGGACGAAAGTAATATAATTTTATTATTACAGAATAAGGGATAANCAAAAGCCCATAAGTAAGTCACGTTGATACCAAGAGGTAAGTTGGAAACATTGCGTGAGAAGGTCAGTAGTGGCGGGGGGTAAACTTTGGACATAGGGCAGCCAAGTGGCAAAAAACTTTTCATCACGCTGCTGTTTGTAACAGTGGATTCCACCCAGGCCATCTGAAACAGGCTACACGGGAGGTGAGCATGTGTAATCTGGGGGATCAGGTTCCGTCCACATAGACAAGATGTCTTTTTTGGAAGAAGCAGCTACGAATAACAATAGGAGGNGGTTCCCTGCTGATAAACTTCTTTGGGTGTAAGGGAGTTAGAGATCCCAAAACACCCATTCACTTGTAAATGTCATAAGGAGGTGGAGGGAATCACAAAAGTAATCCAAAACAACCTTCCAGAATTCTTGTACAATGTGGCAAGACCATAAACAATGAAAAAGGTCAGAGACCATGTGTTTGGACATTTTAACATATGCTTTAAGAATATCGGGTAAGGGGAAATCAGGGAAGGACACAGACCATTTGGCTAAACCAATGGTAAGGGTAGACAGGGGTGGAATGGTCCTAATATGTGGGGGGTTTTAAATGGACGTAGTGACCCGAGGTAAGGGGGTGGAACGCAGCATACCGTCAAAACCCCCAGTTGCAATAGAAGGTAAATGATCCAACNCCATACGAACATANCTGACCGCTTGGAGATAGGAAAACAGTGGGATAGTGGGTGCCAGGGGTCATCAGGTGCAGGTTGTCAGTAAGCAGCAAAAGGGGGGACGGCACAACACGGTGCCTTTTACCTGATGATTTGCAGGGTCCAGGCCACCAAGTGATTGTGACCTTAAAAATATATAAAGTTATAAAACTTATAAAATAAAGTCCAAATACGGATCTGTATCCTCGGAACACTGAGTCCTATACTTGGCTAAATCCATTAGCAGGAGGGAGCGAGGAAAGAAGTAAGGGCTAGATTAAGAACAATTAGCACCACCCTCATTATAAGAAAGCACAGTAAATTCCGAACACAGAACATGAGGAGGCCTTAATGCGATACAGGGTGTTTCACAAAATTCTATAGTGTCCTCAGTTATTTTATAAGAGTCAGGATCATAGCCTAGTAAAAGAGAGGAGACAGACACAAACTATTTTAGGACAGACTATTTTAAGACATAACGTAAAATAGTCAAAGATAGCTGTTTCGGTTCACAGCAACAAAACCAGATTGAAGACAATAAAGGAAGTTAAGGAAGTTAACCCAAGGTCGGTATACAGGTAGAATCCCACAAGCAGGATGCAGCAGCAGCAAACACCCTAGATTCCTGGAAATGGTCCAGTAATCTGGAAGGGAAGAAAGGAACAATGTGGTGAAGAGACTAGAACATGCTGGAATATCAATAGAACATTTGAACATGATTAAACACAAAAAAAACCAGGGCCTATATTTACTAAGAATAGGGTTACCACTTTTTCATCTTAAGATTCCCGGACACAAACCCCCACCCCCCTACCCCCTAAAAACCTTGAAATTGACACATTTATTTTTGCCATAAAATTTTTTTTTCTTTTTTTAATTCCAAAGTGGGGTTCAGAAGCAGGGGTGTAGCTAGGTGTCATGGTGTATTATAGGGAGTAATGCCCTGTGGCTAGGAGGCAGACACCAGGCAGGTTTGATTGGCAACATTGTAACNGCGGCTGAACCCACCGATCACTGACTAAACGGGACTCACTGAAAGTGAAACTGAATGGGGCTGACTGATTCACGGACATTGTATAGTCCAGGGACAGCACTGCCCCGGACGCAATGTGCCATTCCCGGACTGTTCGGGCCAATCCCGGACGGGTGGTAACCCTNACTAAGAAGGGAGATTGCAGGGAGATTGAAGATGTTGGTGATGTTGCCCATAGCAACCAATCAGATTCAAGCTGACATTCTCCAGTGTGTAAAATGAGAGCTTGAATCTGATTGGTTGCCATGGGAAACATCCCCACTCTTCAATCTCCCTGCTTATTAAATACAGGCCCAGAAATTGTGCAGCAGCGAGGTACGGGTCTCAGATTCAATATCTGATGCCACAGAAAGGAATATGCTTTTAATAAATGTTAATTCATGTGAATAATGCTGAATGGCGCTAATGACTAGTGACAATAGTGAAAGAGACATGCAGGGTTATTTCCTGCTGAAATGAGAGGTCTACTTTGAACGTTTTCTGGACAATCCAGGGTGTCCTCCTTTCCATGTTTGTCTGAGGAGAGGGAAAGGGGGGTGTTAGGGATGTACAGGAGCTATGGTATAGTCTCTCCTTATATCAGTGTAAAGCAGGGCTTACAGATCTTTGTCAGGTCAGGTCTCTGGAAGTATTTTTTCAGTGGGAGAATTCAAAGATTTACCTCTCAGCCCAAATTTAGTGACTCTGGGGATGAATAGATGAAATATGAATAGCCTCACTTACCTTGCCAGATTAAGGACAAGGGAAAGCACAATTCAAACCATGTTACAGGTTTGAAACCTCTCCTGTCTGATCCATATGTAAGGTGCACAAATCAGCTTAGATTCAAGAGACAGGTGAATGGGCTCTCCAACGCCATTGATTTGCAAGTATATTTGCATTGTAACGCAGCAAATTCCACTGTAACATCTAGGTCTAAATTTTTTTATTAAGTTTTGGAATTCACAACATAATAACAATTGTAAACAGACGTACATGATGACAAGCCTGGTAGCACAAGTTGTACAATAAACTCAGTAAATAGAGGCAACAGTAGCAATCAAGAGGTAAAACAAAATCGCTAAACCGCTTACTATAATTATGAGAACAAGCAAGGAAGGAAACTGCTGGGGACACCGTAAGTGGACAGTAGGTCAGAGTGCGTGGAAGGGGAACAACCAGAGTGGGGGCCATACGTAAGTGGGATCAGACAGTAATAGGCGGATCACCTTCAGCCAATCTGGTCAGGTACCAGGACGTTTGACCAAACTGATAACATAACTGCTGCTTGAGGCTCGGTGTTAAGCAGTCAATAAAACATTCCCACGTATCGAAGAAGCTGGCGACTTTCCTCTCCTTCTCCAACCTAGCTTCAATCCAATCCATTTCAAATATGTTATACAATTTGTACTTAAAGAGGCGCAATGAGGGAGCAGAGGATGAGAGCCAAATTTGGAGGATGGATTTCCTCGCCGCCATGCTGACAGCGAGGAGTAGTTTCCTCCCTCCCCGGAAGACTCGCCTAGTGGCAGGCAGGACTCCAAATATGGCCCATATGGGGTCCATGGGTAAATCATTAACAAGCCGGCGCATTACATATTGGCGTACTTCAAGCCAGAACCCACGGATAATGGGACAAGCCCATAGGCAGTGGTACAAGTCAGCCTCCGGAGCACCGCACCTGAGGCAATTATGGGAGTCCAGGAGTCCGAGCTTGAAGCGTTTCAAAGGGGTCAGATAGGTATGGTGGAGTATGTTAAGGAACAGTTCTACGTGTGTACTGGCCGGTAATGCCTTGCATGAGAAGCTAAATGATTTCAGGAGATGGGCAATAGTGAGGGAGGGGAAGATTNCGAGCCATTGGGCTAACNCCATAGTGGTGGTCGAGTAATCGAACATATCTCTTAAACAGTNGTAATGGTAAGAAATGGCTTTTTTCCGGGGAGGGGAAAGCAGTAACATCCCATCCAGCTGGTTAGACCAATCAGCCTCAGTNAAGTGGGANAGCACCGACAGCAAATAATGTTGGGCCTGGCGGAAGGCGATAGGGTGACTCCCAATACANGCAAATTTGTCCACTGCTTCNGNGTAGGTGAGAGGGATCCTNNGNGGAGCANGGATCANGTGGCCNANACANTCGACCCCCCCNACCCTCCAATAGTGGAACGGCCCTGATGTCATGCCAGGAGTGAAGTGTGGGTTGTGTACAAAAGGTAAGTGGATGGANAAATGGGAGTTTAGGCGAAATTTNAGGCGGATNTTGTGCCAGGCTCTCTTAGTGGTCCAAAGCAAAGGATTATCTTTTATCGATGCAGGGAAGTCAGAGTCATTGCCATGGAGGAACGTGGAGAGCCCCATTCCGGAGAGGAAGCCTGTCTCCAGAGAGGTGGCAGCATGAATATCTGTGTGGCGGAGCCAATCCCGAATATAACGCAGCTGTGCAGCGTATGAGTATGTTATAATGTCCGGGAAGTTAATCCCGCCATTAGCACGCGTCTGCTGTAACTTGCACAGGCTGATACGCGCCCTCTTCCCCTGCCATATACATTTCCTAAAGAGGCGATTTATTCGATTAACATCAGTAGTCGTGAACAGGAGTGGGAGGGCCTGAATCAGATACAACAATCGCGGGAAGGCGATCATCTTAACCAGGTTCGCTCTACCGGTGAATGAGAGTGACAAGTGCTCCCAGCGGCGAAGGTCCAGTTCCATAGCCCCTATAGCTTTCCCGAAGTTTAGAGAATACAGTTGGGACGGCAGCTTAGGGATCACCACCCCCAAGTACGTAAAGCTATGCTTAGCCCATTGGAGTGGTATATGTCGGCCCCAGTCCGGTACATGACAGTGGGGGGCAAGGTACAACGCCGTGGATTTNTCCATATTGACCTGGAAACCGGAAATCTAGGTCTAAATTTACTAAGCAGGGATATTGCCCATAGCAACCAATCCGATTCACGCTCACATTGTCCTGTATGTAAAATGAAACTGAGAGCTTGAATCTGACTGGTTGCTATGGGCAACATCCCCACATTTCATTCTCCCTGGCTTAGTAAATTTAGGCCCTTATCTCTAATAGCTCTTGACTGTTTATAACACCTTGTAAGAGCAGAGCATGATCCTGATTCCATGTGGGAACCCTTTATGGTGGTGGGCATGACATACCTATCTTGCGTTGCGGGTTGGCAAATCATACAGTAAAGCTGGGCATTCACTAGAACAATATTGTTTTTTCCCTGTAGTGGCAGCGCTTACTATAGCTGATCTGTACACTGACCAGACCAATCGGTCCTTATTTGCAAGAAGGGTACCTTCAACTTCCTAATGCTCTGACTAAACCAATGTTTGTCTGACCTTTTTATTGTCTTTTTTATTATGACTATTGATGTGAATTGGCACCTAAGTCTGGTTCATCCAATGCCAACAGCTTTGTGATTGGGTTAATGCAGTTTGGTATTTATATTTAATTGTCAGATAATCGCATGGACACAGAGCTCCTGCTAATTACAGGTAGATGTATAGCACGGTCGGTTTTTTTAAAGTTGCAATAAGATAGACATAATTTTCTGTTCAGCAAATACCACAATACCACTCGTTACCCAGGCCCGGGGTTGACAAGAGGCCCAGGATTGAGACTGATGCTTATTTTGCAGTCATCTGCAGTTATGTGTAAGAAATAAAGACCTTAACGATTTACAATGTATTCTGCTTGAAAACATTCCTCCCATGAGAGGTGCACACATATAATTTACATTTGTCTCTGTACATCTAGTGCTTTCTACTTTGTAGGTATACATTCAAGGGAAAGCAGGCATGCTCCCAATGGTATAAAACATGTCTGCATATGGCAAATGCCGCACGGCGGCGGGAAAAAAACAGTGCTTATTAAATATGAATAGCAAATAATCTATGTGGGTATGGTGCACTATTGGAGAGTTAATAACATAGACCCTGCAATAATATTTTGTGAATAAATGTTATATTGTTATAATATTAAGTGGCGGTTTACCCGAGGTGTCAGAGTAGCAGTTTGGGAAATGTTTGGGAGTTTCTCAAGGTGAGTCTTGCACTTAATTTGAAAATACATGGTATGTGTCCCATGGTATGTGATTGGACAGATTAAATTTTATTTTAGATTATAAAGTAGCATAGTAAGTCAATAGCATGAATGTTGGGGATCTTTCTAGTCTCTCTCTCTCTCTGGTGCATCAGCATTTGAACATGCTCTGTAGCTTTGTGTACTATGCACATACATATCAGTCATACATTCAATAGCAAAATCAAACATTTCACCATAATAAATCAACTTTATTTTGGTTTAAAAACAAAATGAAGCCATAATTATAATACATGAAATATATAGTGTACCTATTTACTTAGAAATAATTTGTGCATCTTTATACAATTGACTCTTTCCTCGACAAATAAAATTCTTAAAATATAAAAACAATATCTGCATAAATATAAAAGCCAAGCTTGCAATTTTTTTTTATTAATATGTCAAATCTTATCAAACTGGACAATAAAAAACATACAAGATCCCACTTGAGTTAAAAAAAAAAAAAATTTAGAGAAATAAAGACATTTACAGTTCACATATTAGAGAATGAATATATTCTGTTGGGTAAGTACATGGTAATAGGACACTGGTATGAGCAGATCTTGTTAAAGCCGTCAAGTGGAATTTAAGAAAACGTCTGAAGAGGCTTTATTGACCAGCATATTTACCAGTGTATNTTTGATTTATGCAATCACCACTGTGCATTGATGTGTTGATATTCNGTACTGTGTAAATCACAAATTTTACTGCTGCAAAATGAAGACTTGTCAAAAGAAAAGGAAGTGGAGTGCTAAAGCTGATGGGGCACATTATCACCTCTCAGAGATTGTGCAAAACCTAGTGTATATTGTTTACAGTAATATTTATATTTTATGCAACCTAATAAAATAGTCTAAAATAAATATAAAAAGAAAAACCCCAATATTTTGATGTAGTTTCCTACTGGCAGTTGACTCATGCTAAATGTACACATTTCAGTTACAGTTCCTTCACACTGTTCTAGCAGACAATTACTGGGTAGTGTATGGCCTTCTTTCCTCCCGATTTACCGTGATTGTATGCCTTACACTTGTTGCATAATTAGCACATTTTGGTTTCTTATAAAACAGAAGTCTAATTGTTATGTATTAGATAAATATATGAATAGACTTAACTTCTTATGAGACTTGTGGATACTTTATTACAACCTAAGGAAAATGTACAGGATTGAAAAGTGCAAATACTGTATTAACACACACTATAGCTTAGCCAGTATATATTCTGATAGGTTGTAAGACCTTAAACTCACAGGCCAAAAAATAAATAAAATAAAGGCTTCAGTGGCGTGTCGCAAAACTAGGAAACATGTGATTGTGGGATCTGAGTTGATAGGGCTGTATTGTACTGGGCCCTAGTGCATATCAGTCTTGTGTTGGGAATATACCAGGTGGAGAGGGGGAGTCATATTATCTCTACTATTTAGTAGTTTTGCCACACCACCTATTTCGCTCCCCATTACCCACCTGCAGTTCTGTGTTCCCCCAAATTCCTGACTCTTAACAAAATAAATGTGTCTGTGTGTTTGAAATACATTTGAACCTAGTGGCAGTCTGACCCTTAACTCCATGTGAGTATTGTTGTATTTTGTGTCACAGTGAAAGCCATACAAAACAGTGGCAATATAAGTGATGCATGTAACATGAATCCCACTCACAAAAAGCAGTAAGACTCATGCAGTAACTGTATACTGGACAACATAAAAAAACAGGTTGTATTTCATTGACACCTGCACTGATTATAATGTTTCCGCACATTATCAACAATTCCAAATTTTGGAATTTTCCATAATCTGCGGTAAAAAAATTGGTAGGCCAGTACATGTATTGCAGTAATCCCCTTACTATATTTAACAAATATCAATTCATTATGCCTACCCCATAGTCATACAATAGGTACTTCTGGCCCCTGTTATGTTATGTTATGTAGATACATGTACATTTTGTAAAGTCACAATATCAGGCGGTAATTNCCACAAGGTAAAATTAAATTAAGAAAATGTATATTAAATATAAAATCTATGTAAAAGATCACAATGCAAAAAAAAAACACCAAATGTTAAAACTTGCTGCAAACACCTGTCAAAATCAAAATTAGTGACTATAACCATAATAGTGGGAGGTTATTTGTGTGTATTGTGTTAGTTCTCTTGTTTTTGTAGAAACTGTATTATGGTCCAATTATATAAAACCAAACCAAAGTAGGTGATGAAAATCAGCGTGGAAAGTAACATATAATTACAGGCTATCATAAGTAAAAGTGATCTGTACTGTGCAAACAGTAAGGGTAGTGGGTAAGATGGAGAAAGTGGCTGGTGATGGTGGTAGAATGTGTCCATTTAAAAAAAGGGGCAAAAGTAGTCAAATGCCCAAAAGTCAATGTTTATTGCCCCCAATATCACAGGGTTGGATACATGTGCCTTAACACTCAAGTGGGCTGGTAAAAAAAGAAAAAGCTCATAAATAAAACAAAAAAAACTTGATTTAGTCAGTAGTGTTGCCAAAAAACATTAACCGTATCCCAGACTTCCATTCCATGCCTCTTTGTAATGGCAGTGATATTTGGTTAACCAAATATTTGATTTGGTTTTGTTCAAATCTCAGACATCAAATGGCAATTAGATAAAAAATCCCACCCAACTTCTTAAAAATAATAAAGTAATAAATTAAAATGTCAACCTAACATGGACTAGTGGTATTAATAACACAAATATGAAAGGCCAAAGGGAATCTCCATGAGGTTACAAGGGTAATGCAATGCAGACATGCGTGGCAGATCCTGACATTATGGAACAATATGTATTAGTAAAATCGACATTGCACTTGTTACTAGGCATTGGTTATTCCCCAACAGAATGCCTTTCATTATATATTTGGTTGTCCCCAAAATTCTGGACGATTAAGGGTAATACTATGGGCTTTTAAGTCAGTCTCTTTTCCTGTCCTGCGTCCTTTTCAGTTCCATAGACATTTCTATTGTCAGAGGTAGGTCATCCGAGTTGGTTTGGTAAAGCTCTGAAACGGGTAGGTAAATCTTCACCAGACCTCTCCGCAGTGAAGGAAATAATACTGTCATGGAAGTTAACGTCTCTTGTAGCTCCTGTATGAAAACGCTAAAGATCATAGGCTTTCATCGATTATAAAGTCACATTTATTTGCGTGGACTCAAAAACATGGTGTATGACGACTTCAAAATGCTGTGCTTGCCATAGCTCCAGGTGCAAAGATCCGAGGGAGACTTCCCAGAGTTTCCTCTAAATGTCGGCAAGCAACCTTCCCATCCTCTCCTGCATATAAAATAAAGATTTTTTATTACTAATGACAAATATAATAATAATAATAATAATAATGAGTAATGCAAGACAAAAACCTAATCTCTCTACCCTTTCCCCCTCATCTCAATGTCCTCTGTACTGTCCCCCTTAGCATGTACACTCTCACAGACAGGGACCCCCTTCTCCTGTATTTATCCAGTGTAATACATTATACACATCCCAAACCCTCTTAGTTAATATTCTGTATGTATTACATGTTTTGTTACTGTATACTATGGCATTGTACCCCATGCTGTATACGATCTCATGTCGGTTTTGTATACCATTAATTGTACCCCATGCTATGAATGTACTTTCACTATGTGTAGCACTGCGGAAACCATGTGGCGCCTTACAAATACATGTTAATAATAATGATCCTAATAAGTAAAAGTTTCAATTCATCACTAATACTTAAATCAGAGCTGTATCAGTGGCAAAACTGTGCGAATAATGAACATGCCTTTTGGGACTGGTACTAAAGTGAATGGCCCTATGAGAAAGTACCCATTCCCAGTAGAGAATTATACCCTCCCAAAAGTTAGGTTAGCATAAGTAGAAGGATACGGTTAGGCTATAGGACATATATGGTTAATGTTAGGCTGTGGGACATGGATGGTTAAGGTTAGGCTGATAGAAGGGAAGGTTAGGGTTAGGCTTTAGAACACGGAGGGTTGTCCTGCAGTCTAATCCTCTGTTATGGTTAAGCTTAGTATGTCCTTGTCTGTAGGTAGGTAAGGCAGCACCAGTAGGAACCTCTCCCATAAACCTCTGCAAAATAATACATAGTTAGCATAATTCCTGAATGACCCAACTGTGGTGAGATAGCATAGATTACTGGGTGTCTGGGAACGTTTCTTTGGGGAAAAGCCCAAAGAATGAAGTTAATAGTGATTTCTGGAAATTAAGAATTTTGTCACATCTAGTTTCATTATTTTAGCCAACATACAAAAGCGCACACTTATGTTAAACAGTAAAACGGCAAATAATCGGAAATTTCACCTCACCTAGGACAGGTCTTATTGAAATGCGAGAATATAATGCATTGTAGAAAGCTTCACCCTAATAATAAGGCCATGGTAAGCATATGATTAATAATAGTTATTCTGAAACAGAGCATAACCAAAGTAATGCTAGATCCCTAGGTAAGTCTCTGTTTAGTTTTGCCTGTATATTTATGTGTAGGATTCCTATGTTTTTATGTATGTATATTGTGCTTGAATATATAGTTCTACAGTCTTGCATTATTCTACAGCTTATTTCATTATGTGGAAGAACAATATCTTTATAAAGCATTATGAAGAATGTTTCAATATTTCTGGAAGTCAGATAAAGCGCATCATTCTAAATGCAAATACATTTATTACACGCTTACAAATAAAGGGTGGTATTCAGTGATTAGCAGTATACCTTCCATACACTATGTACTGCACACTTACCAAATTGCATCAGACTATGTTTAGCAGCCTCCTTTACTTCATCTTTGTCAGTTTGGCACAGATAAACCAGTTGGTCAATGCTTTCTTTGGCCTGTGGGTGAAGAATTGAATAATGTAAAACATATATATATATTAGAAGACAGATATTGGATATAGGGTATTCCAAGCTATCACATGCTCTTTACAATTAGTGACTATTCAATAGCTGCTCTCCCATGTTCTACATAATGCAGAAAAAATGGACCCCAGCCTCTAAATGAAATTACCTTTAAACACCCCAAAGCTGCACAACCTGCAACCCGCATGTGTACATCTTCATCTTCCAGCTGCTCCAAGAAACACACAAGAGCCTATAAAACATAGATTGGAAATCTCAGAAAAATATCCCTAAATCCACACCTTTATCCCCTTTACAAAACAGCCATTAGCCCAAACCTTATATCAGAGTATGCACTGTCTTTATCCACATTAGAATGTAATGTCATCAGTCAGGACTAACAATGAAAGTTTCTGATATACTTATTAATGGTTTAATATGCATGCAGCCAGGGCTCGAAGTGGGCCGGTATATGCCGGTATGGCATATCGGCACTTCTCCCGCAAAGCCACGCCCTCTTTCTAAGGTCACACCCCTCCACACTGGAGGAGGGGGGGAATTCGTGTTTTTTTTTTTTTAATCACTGGTCCAGAGGGGCGGGGCTTATGTAAGGGGCAGGGCTTAGCGCCATACCGCCGCCGCCTTACAATCCCCACTTCGAGCCTTGCATGCAACTGTAATGTAAAGATATTAACAGTCATTGACAAAATAAATGCAGGTCATTTACACTGGGTAAAGAAATTAAAACATAGTAATACAGCCTTTTTTCCGACATTTTGATTGTATTAGAGCAAACCATCAGCACGTCATGATTCTTTATGTCACGCGCTATACACAACCATTCTGATCCTAAGGGGTCAGATAATTCGTAATATGTAAAAGACATATGCGTCTTTACATATATTAACCATCCCCATTGGCCTGGAAAGACTTCATTCAGGGACTACAGCTGGCCACACAATAGAGCAGCTCGTCCATTTATAAAAATTGTTGTATGTGTGATGCAGATAATTTTTCCAGAATTACTGACTGATTATCATTCTGAGAGTACAATATTGTGGGGTGTGTGGGCACTTCAGATAATCTTATTCACCATTTCTTTCAGTTGCCACCAATGTCTGCAAGGGTGCGAATATGTAAACCATAAATGAAGGAACGACAATACTTTATGTTGTTCTTTTTTCTCCATTTATGTTATTCAAACAATAACCATATAGCGAGCGAGAAAGAATCATGGAGTGCTGATAATCCGTCCATTGTATGTCCACCCCCACAGAGGGAGTGCATAATAGTGTACTAAACCCATGGCCAGTGTTGAGGCTTAAAAGGATCTACACTAGTGTTGACGTTNACGGTAAAAAGACTTACTGGTCCTACTGATGTAAAGTGGTTTTAAATGTACACGTGTATTATAAGCAGAAATATAGTGGAGAATACCCATATCCAAAGCTTAGGATGGGCCTTTAGAAAGCTCTTATGTAGAACTATGTTCCTTACTACAATTACCCATTATATAGACATCAACTGGCAATAAAAAACATAAAAGTATCCGCTTACCCGCTCCCTATATTGTTGCTGCTCAGAAAACGTCCTAAGGAACGATGAGACCGCGGTGATGACTCTGCTGTTTCCATTAGTGAGTAAAAGGCTTAAAGTCTTGAANGCTTCCTTCTGCATGCAGCTTTCTGGCACCCGCTTCAAGGCTTTTAAAACTACATTCTGATCATCGGAATTCAAGTTCTGCACAAAGAGCACTAAAAAATGAAAGCGGAGACTCGTATTTGTAAGGTTATAGAAACTCTGGGCATCGTATAATGCGGTAGATTTATTTGAGATGTTGCCCCTAGCAACCAGTCCAACTGAACCTATATCTTTCTGGTATGTACTGTTCATAGTGAAGATGACTGGTTGCTAGTGCTGGTAGTGAATGTTAAAGATGATATCATTCTGTACCTTCCTTTGCCAAATCAAGGACGAGGGCATCTAAAGAGGTGGCCGAGCTAGATTCAAAGTGGCTCCAATACTGAAAGATTGTCATGTGATCGCTGTAAGCATTCCTTGCTCTTTTGGGTAATTTCCGGTCCAAAATCTCTTCTACCAGCCTTATAAACACTGCAAAACATCAACACAGTGCATTCATATAAAAATTCACTGCAACATCAACAATCTAGGGAAATCTATACTGTTCATCTACCGTGACGTACAAAATGGGAGTATCACGTGAAGATTAAAAGGTTAACACAGGGCTTGATGAAAGGGGGTTGGGGGTCGTATACCAAATATTAGGTCTTCCAGAGATCAAAAAAAAAAAAAAAAGATACATTTCAATTCACTTTTATTATTTGCATAAACACCACTTCTAAATTTCCACTTTGATCATTGGTTTAGCCAGTTGTTTATTAAGTTTAAACTGAATGTGCTTTCTGTACAAGGGACTACAACAACAATACAAAAAAGACAGTTAAATACAGATATAATATTTAAAAATAAAGTCCAGGATTTATATATAAATGTAAACACACAATTCCCGGGAGTCTCCTGGAGAGTCGGCAACCCTGACATNAACCATCAAGCCTTGCTTTGAAAAAGTTCATACAGGCTGTCAGAAGTGGTTTTTAACCTTGACAAATACCACATGTACAATAAAAAAAATGTATCAATAATTGTATTTTTGTCCACTTTTGGACTGCAAGCCTCTAGAAGTGCCCCTTACTACATGGGGAAATTGGTTACTGCGCTGCATATTTGTTTCTAAGTGGCATTACATAATCCTCTACAGCGCTCCTTTCCCTGGAATTACGTTTGTGTATTAGAATGGGTGTAACAGAAAATCAGGCACCACTCCAAGAAGAAGGTACCAGTTATCATATATACATACTTACCAGCATCTGCTAGTCCTTGCTGCTGTAAATTGACTTGTTCGGAATAGCGCAAGCTCAAGGCTTGTAGAAATCCCTCCACAGAGCACACAAAGACATCAGGGGCCTGTACGCATTCATTCCAGAAACTTATAGCAGCTTCTTTAGGAGTTGCAAACTGCACCACTGAAAAAAACGTGACCATTTGTATATTTATACATATTGAAGCCCAGGGGACATGCTATACATATGAGAGTACAACACAAATTATTTATTATATAGTTCAGTAGTTGCCCCTCTCCTTTATTTTACCACCCCTACCCTTTGTGTTTATTATGTTTCCCCAAACTTTTAATTCTTCAATATAAATTGATGACGTTGTGTGTCCAAAGAAAAACGTTCCCCATGAAATCAGAGAAGGGTAATAAATGGGACACTGGGTGCGGTTTATGGGAATTACTCACCTTCTTNTGCAGAGTTGGCGCTGCCCGACTTTTCCTCTGTGAGTGTGCAGATAACTTCTAAGATCCTGGCCTCTCTCATCAATTTATCAAGNGCATACAACTCACGACAACGGAGGGGCCCAAAAGTACCCAACTGCTGCAGGAAACATAAGGAAGTCCATTAGCGGAATCAGCATGTATTTAAAAGTAATTATGCAAGTATGCTCATAGGTTTTATTTTGCATATTTAATGACTTACCAGCAGGAGTCTGTTACAGTTATGTAGGTGCATAACCAAAGCCCTATCTAGATGTTCACTGCCTGTACTTAAAGGATCAGGGGCTCCATCAGTGGTACAGCAAACCCTGGTGTCCTCTGCTGCATGTTTACTCTGTTCCACAGTCACCCCAGAGGTATGCTCAGTGCCTAGGCTCCTACAAAAACAACAAATATTACATTAAAACAGGGTCTCTGGAGAATTCACCATGGAAAGATGGGAACTGGATTAGGCAGTGCTAGAATATGAAGGGCATTAATGTCCATCATCATACATATATACATTAATGTCCATCATCATAAAAAGGTAACACATATGATAGACTTATTGGATACCATCAGGAAGCTTTATGCTTGCATCCAACAACATGATTTGTACTGCATCTCTCTAGTTATTGATAGTCTACTGTTCAAACACTGTTTAGAGAATATATAAATATCAGCAACTCATTTCCCAGTCAATTAAAAAATACAATTATCAAACATAAGAAAGTATCAGCCTTTTGAATTTTTAATATTCCTATATCATATCTTATGAATGCGTGAGATTAAACGGTATAATCTGTATTATCTTACCTCTCACTGTGAACATTTTCCTCCTCTGAGAGCTCGGAATCGTCCATGTCGGACGTAGTATTGAGAAAGTCGAAGCTCTCCAATGCATTTTCCACTGTCAGGCTTATGCTGGATGCTCTGCTCCTGAATACTCCCTTTCTCTGCTGTCAGTGAGAAGACAAAGTAACCTTTCATGATCAATGTATTAAGATTTACATTTTTTTTTTTTTAAGAATTTATTTATGATACAGGTAGAGAATCCAAGATCTAATATACAAACAGTGGGAGCAATAGTCAAAAACATGAGAGACTGCATACAATGGACTCTATAAACGACATTCGAGAGAGGGGAGCAACGCATGCAAGCATCCAGGCGCTCCGATTATAGCGGTCCAGCGATCTGTACCAATCTGAAAGCTCGAGTAGGAGGCGGTAGGGTATTTTTAAGTTTTAGACAGGGAGAGAGAAGAGAGACAGAAAGGAAAGGAAACGAAGGGTGGCCATCCGCCAAGTAGGAGGAGGAAGAAGAGGGGGAAGGAGAAGGACAAAGGGAGAAAGAAAGAGGAGAGGGGGGCGGGGGGAAGTCCTAGGAAAAGTCAAGTAAAGAAAGGGAAATCAGAACCAAAAAGTAGGGTCCAAGGGGCCCAGACCTTAAAAAAACAAAGAACCAGTAGAGCACTTCAATACACAGGTCATAAACTCCATTCTATAAACATACCAATTTTTTTTTTTAGAACAGCTTGAAGAGTAGGAGTAGTGGGGCTATGCCAATGTTTGGCAATAAGACATGTTGTAGCAGAGGTAATATGGGAGATCAACTTATTTTAAGAGTGTGTGGTTCCTGAGATTCCAAGAGGTAAGAGGAAGTATTTAAGATTTANATTTTTTGCAGAATTACAATGTAGCATGTAATGAAACAAATGTTCTCAACCAGCCATCCTAGTACCAGTGTTTGTACTTGGATCTGGTGGTACTCGGGGTTATTCGCTAGTGGCGAGAGGAGTCCAGAAAAATCTTTGTTGCCACATAAATTGAAATGAAAGTTGTGCGTGTGTGTTGTATAATTCATGACCAAGGGCTCATTCATTGTATTGGTCCAATAATCTGAACAGTTTTACAAGTTTTTATGTGGCACACAACTCAATTATAATAAATGGACAATTGACAAGCTTTGGAAATCCTCTCTTATATTACAAAAATACTGCTGAACATAGCACGCACACATATATATATATAAAAACACAAATACACACAACACCTAAAACAATAGATATAACAAATTAACCTACCATGAGAACCTCTTCCAGATGTTTTACTTCATTTTCAAGTGCTTGTAGTTCAGGGAATTGTCCCCGGTAGTCATCCAGTGATGAACTAAGAGAATTGATTGCCTCATCCAAACCATTGTCCTCAGCTTTTATTTTTGTGGCTTCAGGGGCTATTACTTTGATGTCGGGACTTTCTCGCTCCTCAAGAACAGTGTCTAAACACGGAAAGTGAATAGGAGAAGACTGTATTGTTGTTTGCTGCAGATCAGCTACTACAATTTCATCCGCCAATAGCTTAGATTCATCTACACAGGGAGAAAAATTGTGTGACTGTATTTCTGAAGACAGTGGCTGCACTGAAGAAACAATCTCGTGGTTTGTGCTAGTTTCGGGTTCTGTGATTAAAGCTTCATGTTCTAACCCCTGAGCTGTGTGCGATTGGTCAGTTGACAAATCGGCAGCTTCCTTGTGGCAAGATGAAACGGCCGCTGCAGCTTCCGGGATATCACTGTCCAATGTTAAAGTGATTTGAGGCACATCTCCAACCTGNAAGTCTGAGCCTGTAGCATCAAAGCTGACTTCACTGATATGGCTGAGGGTCCTAGAGTATGGCACATGACCATTGGCCACAGATTTTCCTACCGTGATATTGGGTTTTATTATGTGNTCTTCACTTTCTTCTTCTTCTTCTTCCTGACTGCAAGTCTCTGCCCTAGTGTTCAAAATGTCCTTTTGCTGGGAAAAAGCTATTTCTATATCTGGTGGAGATGCCTGAACCTCAGGTTGAACAATAGTTTTTGGAGCATGACGGTCACTGCTCGATAATTGAGGACTTGATGAATCATCAGAGGATTCTGAAGATATAGACCAAGCAGCTCCATTTTCCAAATCATCTTGACGTCGTAGCATATTCTACAAACGAAATAAAAATTACAGTATATTATGGTTAGCTGAAAATTAGACTGAAAATAATCATTATCTCACNGTAGCAAAGTAGCGCGGGTGGAACATACATAAGTACTAATTGTCTACTGACGATGAGGAGTGTTTGAGGACTACCGGTTCCAAGGAAAAAGCACTAATGTATGTAAAGTATGCTTTGGCAACTTTGGAAATTATTGCAGAATATTCTGGGCAATGCAATTCCAAAAACTGATGTATAGAAATGCACATCCCTTACTTGGTGAAATAGGTTCTNTGAAAGTAGCATCAGAGAATATTAAATAATGATTTACACAGCATTTATAGCGTCCAATTTCAAGCGAAGCAAATCGCTATTGCTAGTGCATTTACATTGAGGACGGGGAGCCTAATAGCTCTAATGCAAGATTTGACGGATAGCAAACAGTATGCTTTCCAGTTACTAAACTGCTACTTCTACCCAACTTACATAGTAGTCTTGCTCACAAGTATTAACCTGGATGGACGAGACATCGTTGCATGAGCAACTCTGAGACAATTTCTCAATTAAGGTCTCTCGTAGCANGACGAGCATTGGCCAACTGTGACTTTTTCCCAAGTCGGGGAACATGGAACTCTTTCCAGGACACAAATGGAGAAGACTAATGTCACACAGAAGGACGGACATAATCATTTTACCATATAAACGTGTCCAAGTCTGCATG
>JABWIB010008178.1:5211-22467 GCA_016617825.1 Platyplectrum ornatum | reverse complement strand
AAAAAGCTGGAGAAAGATTTATTGATTATAATAAAACTGTTGTATAACCACAGATCATGAATCACAATGATTACTGCTCAATGTTTCTCAACCTGTTATGTGATGAGGATTGCTAACATGTCTTGTCCAGTCGGCTATCCGGTCCTGCTATACCTTCCTACAAGCCTGTTATACAGTTCAGTCCTACGGTCCAGTCCAGTATACCTACCTGATCATAGACTGTGGTTCCCCGTGACCCCTTTTGCGCAAGTGTTACCTGAGGGCACCTTTTTCCGTGATACCACCTTTTATGCGCTACCTAAGGTGCATAAGGGACTTAGACCCCTCAAGGGGAGACCAATTGTGTCGGGGGTGGGTAATCTTACGCAAAACTGTGGTGTCGATATCACACAAGTACAGACTCCAGGCAGTTGATTATTTCCTGAGCACTAGGGGCATACATTACCGCACACATAGTTTGTCCATGATCTACTTGCCTTCACCTTGACCAGGAATTACTTTTTACTCAATGATAAGCTTTACCACCAGCTCAGGGGAACGGCTATGGGTAGCCCATTTTCCCTCAGCTATGCCAATCAATCCTGGTCTGGTGGGAGGCTACCCTGGTCTTTTGTGATTTGCTGCATGATATGGACTATATCGGGCTATGGGTACGGTATAATAATGATGTGTTCATCATATGGACCGGACATTACTTTTTTGGAACATCTTTTGAAACATTTTACTAATAATCCCATTGGTTCACATCTGAAATGAATGCCTTATATTTNTGGATATATTGTTTTCTAAGTCTGCCAACTATGAAATATCCACCACCATTTTCCGCAAACCCACCGTGACAAATTCATTGTTAATATGGGATAGTCCCTGAACGCGATCATTACTCAGAGGGATTCCACAGGCACAATATTTTCGTGTAAGGCGTAACTGTTCCACCTCTACTGAATTTAAAATTCAGGCTGAACAGTGTGTTTTTCAGAGAGGTTATCCGGATCAGGTTTTGGATAGGTGTTCCATCTAGCCAGTAGCAGGGATAGATCAGAGCTGCTACACACAAAAACCACAAGAGAGCAGACAGATATCATTTGACTAAATGCTTCATTTGACAGTCTTTCTGTTGATATCAAAACCATTTTGGAGAAATAGTGGAAAGTGCTTCTTATGGACCTTGATCTGGCAAGGTGGTTGGGAAATACAACTCAAATCCCCTACAGATTTGGTATCAGACTGAGAGATAGGTTGGTTAGAATCCATTACTGTCCACCGCACATGGCTCCAGAGGCAGCCTCAAGGTTGTTTTTGGTGTAGTGGCTGTATTTGCTGCCGGCACTTACTTTCCGTCTACGAGGGAACTACGAGGGAACATCTTTCAGACATTAGACTAAGATAAGATATACCAGTGGCGAGACATTTGAATAAGATCCATTCCAGTGAATATATATATATATATATATATATAAATACTTTTTTTTTTTTATCAATGACACTTTATAATTATGAAAACAGTTTATGACTGGAAATGTGCATATACACATTCCCAACAAATACATGGAAGAACACTGCGATGCTTTTCCAGTGGATTTATTAAATTATATTTAAGAATAATAATATGTACAATCAAAGTGAAAACATAAATGGTTGCACATTTTAAGTGTTCTTATAATTAAAATACAGTCAGCTGATCTACTGCATAATCTTCTTCATATGCCTTGTTAACTTGAACATTGGGTATGGGGGACAAGTCATTGGATGATTCACTGCTGCTTTCGTTGAAAGACGAATCAGTAGAGTTAATAAACCTTTTTTTGGCATTTCTGTAAAGAAAAAAAAGGACATAAAAGTGAAATTTAGTCACAAGCAATGCCATAAACAATGTTCACATAAAAAACAACTGAATATGAACATGACATAAATGTATCCATTTACTTGTATNCTGTGCTATAATAAGCTTACAGTAGATAATCCAATCCAACAAACAGGGTTGGGTTAAGGTTTGTTGGGCCCTTTTGTGCCTAAATCATAGAGGTCTGTGACAAACATTAACATATGATGGAGACATTCAGCATGGTGGCTCAGTGATTAACACTTGTGCTTCACAGTGCTAGTGTCATGTGTTTCATTCACTGTCTTATCTAGTGTTTGCATGTGCTCACTGTATCTGTGTGGATTTGCATAATTTTTTTTTTNAATTATACATTCTATACTAGCTTCGTGGAATGGTGGATTGGTATCACATTTAATATCTAGGAATACACATAATGCCACCATTTTACTTATTATTTTGCTATTATATTTNTCATATCAATCTTTTGTATGCCTTGTTAATGAACATACCTGGATTTGAAGTAGAAATATGCAACAATAGTAAACAAAAGGCTGACAACAAAGATTGAGACCACAACGCCAATCACAATGTAGATGGTGTTATTATTCACTGTAAATAGAAGAGATATGTTTTTAATACATTATCATTGTACAGTATATACATAAAATGACTACCCATTTTATACTGTTAATGATCCCTGTCCTAGAGGAAGAGAATGACTAATACCCCGTCCACACTGCGCATAAAACCAAGGATGTTGCCGGGGCATGTTTGGATGACCTGGGTCATGGATCAGTGTGAATGCTGNCTCTGCAAATACCCATGTCTATAGACTTGGGAATTCATCTCAGGATTTTTGCAAGTTTATTCATAGGTCTGACATGAGTACCTGGTAGTGTGGACAGCATGACCCAGGATTTTGGGGATTTACAATAGTAAATAAAAAAGCGCCATCAGAGAANGAAGATCCAGGGTCCAAGAAGCAGTGAGAATTTAGATGGAGGACAACGGAAGGTGTGTGACATAGCAATATCCCAGCTTCAAGAGCCGTATCGGCAATGTGAACACGGTAATAGTAATCTTACAGTGTTGCTGTTCCAGAAGTACTGTACATTGTCCTATGCAAAGTTTTGATCTGTCTCCTTTTTAGGTGAGAACAGAATGGAATGGATGTAGAGTCCTCCCCAGCACTCACTTGCAAAGCCTGATACAGCAGGGATTCATTATCATATGATACCTCAGATCTTGGTCGTTTTGTGCAGTGTGATTTATATTCTGGATCAAGTTCATAATGAGGATGTTTAGACCCTTCTAATAATAGTAACAATTTAATGATCACTTACTTTGCTTTTCATCTTCACATAGTATGCCAGTGTGGGTGCTGGGGCACAAACAGCGCAGACCACTGGTGGAATTCAATGACGATCCTGGAACCTCCACACAGGTGCCACCATTCTGGCATGGGTTCTCCAGACAAGGACTAGCTGCAAGGTGCATAATAAATAAACAACATGAGAACAACTGTAGTCAGTGACGACCCTAGGCTATGGCAGCATCTGGACAAGGNGGCAACGGTCTGGATAGTTCATTTGTAAAATTTTGGCAGCCAGATTTAAATGTTAACATTTTTATTTAATTACTTTTTATTAGGGATATTTGTCTTGGTACTGTACAACATGTATATGTACTGTACAACATGTATATGTACAACATGTATATATACGACATGTACGTGTTTTAATGCGTGCACAAATTTGGTTAAGGGGCACCAGCCAAAATCTTGTCTAGGGCACCAAATAGACTAGGGGTGTCCCTGACTGTAGAATATGAAAATTAATAGCATATATTCCTATCTGAGAGTTCCAGGGGGGTCAAGTTTTTTCCTTAGGGAGATCACAATTATGGTATATGGAGTCTTATATAGGACACGCAATGCACTGTGGGTAATTAAGAAATGAATATATGAAAATGTGTTTAAGAAGAAGAATGCATGATCAGATGGTCACTCGGTAGTGGAACATTTCCTTCATCTTGTTCCAGTTCACTGCAAATGAACTTGCAATATAATCATTTAACACAGACACTTACGAATATAGCATCCACGAATCTGATCTGATATAAGACATTCTTCCCCTTCTCTGCACTGCATATCGTCACAGACTAAATAGGAGCCCTCTGAGCAACTACAGTTCTGTGAGCAGTCATCGGTGATAAAAATATCTCCAACCTGAGAATTGACCATGGGTACAAAGATTACAGTCAGTCAGAAATGGTTACAGCTTTAATCATTTNGCCCTTTACATTTGTCTCGTTCCATGCCATTTTCATTGGCAAATATTAGCCTGGAGGGACCCTATTATTAGGTATGATTATTTTTAATTAATACATTTGGGCTCATCCCAGGAAAAATGTCCCCTTATCAAACTTCACTTTGCTTTGACATGTTTCAATATAAAGCTGTATCAAACACACCTGATTTCAAAGATAATCGAAAATTAAAAGTCAGACAAAAAAGGAGTTAAAAATCTGAAGAATAGAAGATAATATGCCCACAATTTACAGTATATTGTCATGCCCAAAACAGCCAACTGTTAAACCTGGATCTAGTTCAAAATGACTAAATATCCCATTATAACTCCCAGTGAAAAATCTTTTTTTTTTTTTTTTTTTGGTACTCTGACAGCAATTACAACCATCATTTCAAATATACTTTGCTGTCGGCACTTATAAGAAGTATTACCTTGTAGTACTTGTTGAGGTAGGTGCAACCACAATCTTGATATGGCACACAATCAAAACCACTGAGAACAAATCCGGGTTCACACTGGCATCCTTCATAGCATGGTGATTCACACTCTGAGTCAGACTCTGAAGCCATATTGCTGCAGGATGCAGGACAGGCACTCATACATTCTTTGTAAACGCTGTTAGCACCGCAGACTATTCCTGTTTGGTAAATTCAAAATGAACTGTGTCAGTGTCGAGGAAATAGGAATTAGGAAATAAGGATAATGTTAGGAATTTATAAATGTCCTTAGTCTCTCACCACAGCCAGTGCGCTCCCTCCAGCCATTAACTGTAATCCCGTTTTGCTGGCAAGCCAGTGCATACTGTTCGAGGTTAATGCAGAGCAATTCTCTGCTTTGGAACTCAGCACATGTGTCAAAAAGACAGTCACTTTAAAAAGAAAAAGTATAGTTAAAATAAATAAATAAATAAAATACAAATAACAACATTTAATGGAGTAAATGATAGTAATCTAGTATCATTAGGTAGGATTTAGAATGGAAATGATTTTCAGGGCTTGGTTTGCTCAATATTTAATGAACTACTTACGTGATAAAAGCAGCAGGGGAGACTAGAGAATGACAGTCTCCAAATGGCCCGTTGGTATCCCTCATAACTCCACAGAAGTTAGTGCTGTTTACAAATGTAAGACCAGATGCTGAACAGACTAGATTGTCTCCTGTGTCCAATTCAACACCTTCATCCACAGCATTACGTCTAAAAAAATACATTGGGATTAATTAGTACCAAGTTTATGAAAAGTAGAGTTAAATATTAAAACAAATATGTTTGAGACGTCATTTTGAAACTACATAAGGTAATGATGATGTTTGTTTAAGGTGGAATGATATGGTTTAACAAATTACTTGTAGACTTTACACCATTTAAGGGCTGGAATATACTCATTTTGGCAAATTAAAACATGTAGCCAGTTCATATCATCTACAACAATAACAGCCCTTTTACCCTCTTACCTAAATCTTGCACTGGGTGGCAGCGACTTGACATTCCAGCTTTCACCAAATGTTATAACATCCCTTATTAACCTTCCATCAGGACTGGTAAAGTCATTTGAGCTACGTCCATCAAAGTTTCCACAAAGCCCTTGAAGTTCCTCTCTATATGTGGTTGGCATAATGATTTCTGGTAATAAGGTAAGTTGGAATGTTAGAACATTTATAGTACAGGTGACACATTTAACATAAACACAGATGCAAATTTCTTCCTAGAACAATGACAGTTTGTCTACATGTCTACACATTTCTCACAGGACACCCTTAGGAGAACACTAATAGATCAAATGAACCTTATATGCTGCGTGTCACTGACCTGATCCTTATATTTAACATACATTTGTAATACTTCTCATTTATAGTTCAGGGCATAGTGTTCCAAAAGAGCATTACAATATTATATGCAGCATAATAAAGAGTTTATAATAACTTTTTGTTGAGGGGTCAGTCACATGTTTGTAATATGAAATGAAGGCATACAGTGCATTTAAGACACTATTGTGTGACATAATACCAACAATATGGGACTGTGTGCTTGCAATCAAACAAAACATTAAGATATCTAAGTTTAGATTTACAATACACTTTAAACACTTCCACCACAGGAAGAGAAAGAAAAAATTGTGGAAACAAAAATTCACAATATAAAAAAGGGGAAAAAAGGAATTTCTACCTTTTGCATATTAAAACTGTTTGCATACCAAGGAAATGCAAAGCAAAGGCTATTAGTATGCTTTAATAAAGTACTAATATTTATTTTAACTTAACTTACCTGCATTTTCTTTTCCATCAAAACTAATAGAAAGGCCAAAATCAGTTTCCAAGTAGATTCTTGTAGGCCTCTGGTAAATATATATTCCATCATGAGGACGTACAGGTGGTACTGTTTTTACTCCATTTAGCTAATAAAAATGGGGAGAAAAAAAATCAGCGGATCTTTAATGTAAAATACTCTTTATTAATAAAGTGTTAACCTTGTTCATGGGTCAAGTACAGGGGTCTATTTACTAACTTTATTTTCATGTAATAATGCTGGTTTTCACTTGAACGCAGGCATTTTCACATGAAAATGAAGTTATGGTTATTTGTAAACCATGGATCAGTGCAAACCACTGTTGGCCCGTTGTTCTCACTGCAGGCCAGCACTTTGTTGTATTTATTACAATACCCTACCTTAATATTTTAGCACCATCCTCACGTCCAACCCCTCCCATCCTGGTGTCAAGCGAACACTTCCAATACATGAGTAATTAATAATAGTGCATTGTGTGCACATATATGTGCATATAAATGCAGTAGTTTGTGCACTTCCTAGAATTAGGTTAACAACTGGAACCCATCATTTTGTAAAAGCTCCTTTAATGGATGAGAGGGAGTTCAAAAAGAGGTCTTCCCATTGAAATAATCATCTTGATAGACAGCTTTGACAGACTGGTCAGAACATATCACTTGTGGTAAAAAGCCCCATGGTAGTAACCAAAATTTTTATGCATGATATGTTACATACATATTTGTCAGACTTACCACTAGTATCTTGTTTTGTCTGAAGGATATAACATGATTGTAAACTTCAATATTGACCTCTTTCAGTAAAGTGAACTTGCTGAATAAGAACATGGGTTCGTTTTTGCCCTCAATTTTTAATGGTTCCAGGTAATCCGGCAATGAAGGAGATGTTCTTGTTAGGATATAGGTATACTTTCCCTGGAAATGATGGGAAAGCCCATCAAATGTATGGTAGTGCGGGTCACCCGCAATTGTGCATTTCGAATAACCTGCAAAAAGGCAATATAAAATATGTACTTAATTTAATGTTAATTACCTTAATATCTATTTTGTGTAACATCTGCCAGAGTTATTACACAGTAATATTTAAAATATTTAGTGGTAACTAAAAAAAAAAAGAAAAAAATACAGTGTAGGTAGTTGGAAAAAAAAACAATAATGAGATTCTGACTTTGATACTACTTAATACGAATACCATTCAATCCTATTGAATTTAGCTGCTATTTGTCTGGTACGGATTGGGACAGTCCCATATCAGAAAGGCAAGGGCCTGAGTGGTGAGTCGGGATTATGGGCCAAAGCAAATCTGGGTCAGGGTTCAATACCCTGTATTTTATCAGTATCTTTCACAACACAGTATAACAGAGCTTAACACACGCCAGGTGCCAGGTCATAGATTTTGAATATTTTCAGCAAATTTTAAAGTGACCGGTAATGTCTAGGAAAAGAGACATTATATTACATCATGAACAAAAAACAACATTCCAAGAATTACCTTCCAAGATTATACTATACGGTTTTATTGTCCACAATATCACATTTAAACATAAATATTACAAATACAAATTTTTTCTTTCTGCACTTACCAGAAGGCTTGCAGTTGTAATGACCATTCTTGTTTACACTACATATTCCATGAGGGCAGCTATGTTGCTTGCATGTTATTTTGTTGCCTGATTTGCACTGACATTTCTGAGTGCAGTGTGGAGTAATCCAGGTTTCGTCAATCTAGAAAAACATAGTACATTAGTGGTCAAATTGGAAATGTAGAAGTGGCAGTATGGAAACAGAAAATAATAGAATTGAATGGTGATTTACAGTTTTTCTATGAAATCAGTGAGAGAAGTGACTGTATGACACATCACCGTATGCCGCCCTGGTATGCATACATTGGTTTCCAAATCCTACACAACACAATTCAACATATGTTGATAATGGATATCAGGGAGATTGTGATAGCACTATCAGGTTTCTGCGCCAAGGTGTGTCCTCTGAATAGCTAAGCCCATGGGTAGGTCTAGCAAAATATGTTTCCCAATAAAAATGGTAGCATGAGTATTTATTGATTGTTAACTTGTCAGTGACTAAAACTGTTCAGAATTAATTGTGAAGAAGATGAATAGAAGAACAACTGACCTCTTTATTTTTATAGAAATAGGAAACAATTCAGAATTTAGTCATCATTCCCCCAATTACTTTTTGAACTGAATCAGCAGATTGTCCAACCATTCAGAAACTCAGGACAATCGCCTGCTCTTCAGGGCCTACATTTCCTAAACTGTGAGTGTCGAAAAGGGGGGATGTTTCCCATAGCAACATATCAGATTCAAGCTCTCAGTTTCATTTTAAATACTGAATAATGTGAGTTTGAATCTGATTGGTTGCTATGGGCAACAGGCCCACTTTTCCCATTCCACCGTTTAGTACATTTAGGCTCAGGAAGTCTCCCTAATATTCAGGGAAAGTTGAGAGCTATGAACATAATTCATTAAGTTAAGATGGGCTCTTTGGCACTTTTTTTGCATTCAGTCATGTATTTATAGTTTCTGTGGTGGGCCTGATACACAAGAAAAGTTGCATAGAAATTTAAATGTGAGCTTTTACCACACATCTAAATTTGCAATGCCAAGTAGCTAATATTGTCTTAAAGGTATATTTTAAAAATGAAAACAAACTTATCCTGCATCTTTACCTACTGTCTCAGAAAGGAATGTCACTGCAATCACAACCAAGGTGGTTCAGGTCCAGTGTGTTGTGAAAGTAGAACTCAACACATATTTTCTACAAACTTTGTAGAACTAAATCAGATCAATATTTCATATTTTTGTCAGGGCTTAATAATGAATTCTACATTTGCTCAAGTATCTTTTTTACTTACATTGTAGTAGTTATCGTTAGAGTCCCTGCAACCGCATGACTTGAGACTCACACACTGGTCACCGCTAAGGACATAGCCATCATCACAGGCACACCCTTCCATACAGGCATTTGGTTTGTCACATACATCTGGGGCATAGATGTTATTGCAGGTAGATGGGCAGAGAGATGAGCAGTCTGTGTAGTGGCTGTGTTTGGGGCATGTCAAAGCTGTAAACAAAAATAATGAATATAGATAAAAGTGTAAGAAAAAGAAATGTCCAGGAAAATTGGTTTTTTTTCTGTTTGTTTTTATGGTTTTTGCTGAAAGGTGCAAATATGCTCTAAAGTAACCAATCAGTAATTATCATTATACTGAACATTGATAGGATAATTATGTAGTGTAGCAAATGTCTGGGTTAAGGGAATAAAAAGCACCACAATTATCACCATATGCAGAAATATGGGTACTTACGACAGAATTTGGGACTTCTCCATTTAATCTTTACGCCTTGTGTTCTGCAAGCGTCAACATATGCTTGGAATATATTACATAGTGTAGACAGCATGCCGTTGTATCGGCACATATCATACACACAGGACTCAATAAACAGATTAGGATCTACCAGATGATGGCAAGGTTTATATGTGTCTGAAAGAAGGACATTGCACTGAGATTCTATGGCTGGCTTCTGAGTAGGGTTGCATTGTGGACCTAAGTCAACTCTTGTATCATCAACGCAACTGTAAGAAAATAATAACCATCGTTATAATACAGAAATAAACAGTATAAATAGTGTTCAATAAAGAGAAAGTATAAAAAGTACATAAAAATGTATTCATTGAGCAAAATTGTTAACGGTGTTAACTTGGTAAGCCCTAAATTCCATGAAGGGTCTTACATTTCTGATAAGCACAGTAAGTGAAATAGCACATTGTCTTGTCCCTAAATTAAATAGTAAAACCCTTCAGCTATATGAGATTTTGGAAATATTGTTTGCAAACTCATGTGATAGAATTATAATATTCAGAATGTATTGATACGGGGAAAGTATGGAAACATCTTTAGAAATATAATACAAGCAACACATTTTGTTTTAGACTTACTTTTTGTCACTATCTTCCACAGATATCCAACTGTTTCCAAACTGTGTTACATTAGCTGCTTGAAGATTATTAGGCATGAGGTATTCATCAGTCTTCCGGTTATTGAAATTACCGCACATACCACATACCTATAGCAAGAATTGAGTATGCATTGTCATTTAGAAATATCATTTACAAACTACAGTAGCAAATTTTATATGACACACTACCTTAATATATTTCTACACTTCTATCACTTTTCTTACGGCTAGGGAAAGTGACTGTGTACATAAAGCAATTGTTGGGGAACAAACAATACGATGTTGCACATCACTGGGGGAAATGGACTGTGAGTTGATGATTCTCGTCACGTGTCATAGTGAAAAGGGTGAGTTTGTGAGTTCATCTCGCGGGGAGATTATTATTATTTTACAAATACTACTGTGAACATGGTTAAATAGATTACAGAGTGGGAAGTTTTTTTTAATAGTAATATACATGTTAAATTGGAATAGTTTTTTAAATTAACTTATACTATTTTTGTTTCAAATATTTAACAGAAAAGCATTTTTCTACTTTACAATGTTTGTGTGGTGTATGAGTCACTGGGTATGAGAATATTTGCAATTTAGTGGAGTTTTTGTTTTTATGGACTTGTTTCTCTATTACTTTTTATAGGCTTTTCCATAGGGAGTTGGATGTCAAATTAATGTCAATTCTCATGGCATCTAGTTTGTGCGATGATGACGAGAAGACATCTCGCTGCTTAGTAAATTCCCAAAGATGTATGTCACTCATTTTAGAATTTTTAAAATGGCGAGACTGAAGTGAGAACACATTCAGCATGTTTAGACTTGTTTAGTCACAATCAAATTTTCCCAATTGTCCTTTAAAACCATAAAATATGTAGAAAAACAACTGACCTTTCCAAAATATGAATCCGGTAGAATGATCTCTAGATGGTGATTTCCATCAAATTTCACAATGACTCCAAAGTTAGTGGTCACAACAGAGTAAAGGCCGACAGTACCGATGGATATGCCATTTAATTGCCCAACCCAAGGTGTTTGAACTCGTGTATCACCCACCTGTTGGAGAACGAAATAAACAACAGTTTTTAAAGGGGTCAATCTCAGAAGGACACCAAATATCAATGTAAACATTTACATATAGATTACATATGCCAGAAAGCATAGTGAAGAAACATGAAAATCCTTACCAAAATATTCCTATCTTTTTGCAGTGTAATGCGTATACCATAAACATCAATATAAACTTCTTTTAGATATGTAGCTGATTTCTGTCCACGGTCCTCAGTTTTCCCTTTGATGGTCACTGGGATGATGCTGTTCTTGTCACAAACATCCACCAGAATATAAGTGCACGTGCCCATAAAACTGTGCATGACTTTATCAAAGGTGTAAAAATGGGGGTCTCCAGACACGTGGCAAGCTGCAATTCCTTTATGGACACAGATAGAAACACATGCATGACTTATTCTCTTTGTATGTCTATTGTCTTTTTATGTAGAAAGAACAATTATCAACAACATTATTTATTAACAATCTTCAGGGGAGTCTTTATAAGTGATCAGTTAGAATAAAATCTGTTTTCAGAGTAGACATATTACAGGTGTTATATCCACTCCATATGTAATTTTGTAATATTGTGGCAAAATATCCGAAAATAAGATTGCTATATATTAGTGACAAGTTGGGCAATACTAGCCAAAGTGTGGTACATCTACAAGATGGAATAAATGACTGTCACACTTAATAATTTCATATGCTATGGGATGTTGCCCATAGCAACCAATCAGATTTAAGTTCACATTCTCTCCTGTGTAAAATGAGACTGAGAGCTTGAATCTGATTGGTTGCTATAGGCAACATACCCACTTTCCAATCTCACTGCTTAGTAAATATACCCCATAAAATTAGAACCTGATCAGTCTTTTTTCTAGTAGTGCATGTGCAAGTACTGCATTCTCATTTCTTAAGGGTGGAAATTAAAAAGCATTTCCGCTATGTTGGAAGTAAAGAGTATAGTATGGTAAATGCCTTCCATACTAAGCAATCTCCACATATTAAGTGTGCATGGTGCAGGAGTTTTAAGGTAGTGGACTCAACAGAGCTGTTGACTGAACAGAAAGTTGGATCCAGCAGGGAGCCTGGACATCATATGCTTTCATGTAATTTTTTTTTAAATGAGCCCCCGAGTACTTCATTTAAAAAATAGTCTACATACCTGAGGAATGACACCCTAGTACTCCGTCGACCAGCATGCATTTCTCTAATTGTCCACACTGCCAAGCTACACAACTTATGTTGTTATTGCTGTTGCATGTGCAGCGCTGTGTGCAGTCATCATAAGAGAACCAACTTTCTCCGAGCTGAAAAGTATTATGTGGATTAGAAATCATTTTTCCCAGAGGCATTAAAATGCTATGAAAATGGATTTATTCATTTGTAGTGTTATTTAATTCCATATGAGAACAGTCGATTCCTATTAAACTTCAAATCTCCCTCATAATATGATCAATGTTTCCACTTAATACATTTCATAGCTATGTGACTATATTCTATTTTATGACTTTCACAAATTATCAATAAATGTCATGCTTTTATGTAATGTGTTACTGAGGTTTTAATTTCTAATCAAGCATATGTGTAACTCTCCCACTACTATGCCTACTATCGTTGTCTGAACTGCTCAATATTATGTTACCTGATAAGAGTTGTTATGATTATCAGTGCATCCACAGTCACTTGGTAAAACACAATTGTCCCCACTGAGAATATAAGGGTCATTACAGAAGCAACCTTCTACTGACTCGGACTTGCATGGTGCTATTGATGGTGAGTTAAAGCAAGTGGCAGAACATGTTGACCCACAGGTCTTGTAAGAGCTTTTTGCAGGGCATGACATTGCTGAAAATTAAAGAAAGAAAGAAATGGCAAATTACTATATTACTAAGCTGCATTAATATCCATACTATTTATGTTGTGACTCAAAACAAACAAGAAAAATCAGGTTTATGCTTACGACAGAAGGTGTCTGATCTCCATTCTACACAAAGGCCAGCATCTGAGCACTGTTGGGCATAAGCCTGCACAGCATAGCACAAGGATGTTGACTCCCCACCAGTGAAACACATGTCCAACACGCAGTTTTCAAAGAAGTTATTAGGGTTTATAAGAGCATGGCAGTCCTTGAATATTCCTAATTAAAACAAAGCGATAGTATATGTTACCTAGGTCATTTATATACTGCATATGATTTCAATGATATATCAAAAATATAGATTTAATCAGAAAGAACCCCTTGTATGCATTACCTGACTGGTCAGTAATAATGCCACAAGCTGTATTCTGGCTGTACTGTTGCTTTATAATTGGATCACAATTTTCCAGGTCTTGACTTCCACACCTAAAAAAGAATTCATATTACTTTATAAGATTATAGATCTTGTCAATGTCAGGTGGTTTCCTAGGTTTTCAAATGATATACCTTGTGATGTTTAAAAAATATGTGGGCAGGTAGCAATTAGCAAAACCCAGATAACCATAGAAATTGTGATTGGACCAGATTCAGAGTTTACTTACAATCGCCCCATCCGTACTATCCAGAGCTTCATGTTTCTCATGCAGCATGCAGCTCTGAATTGCACGCAGGGGAGACGGGCATGCGAACTGGAGCCTCTGTTCTGTGAATGGTGTCCAGCTTTACCAAAGTATGTTACTATTCATTTTATTCATAAAAGCCGGTAATAGTACTAGTAGTTCTCTCATATCCATATGGCGATTGCGGAGGTTTGCATCAGTCTGCTAAATGCCCAATCTACGCATGTGCAGATTGGGACATCACGGCACATTGACCTGGGAACATGGCGGATGTGGCGCTCTGGATTAGCTCCATTATATTTAGAGTGTAGTAATACAAGTTATATTGAGTGTAGGACTGATCAGTAGGGAAACACTCTGATGTTGTTTAATATGTTTGCAATCTATTACAGCTTGTAATGCAGCTTATAGCTTGAATAGTCCCAATTATACCTATGGTAAGTACTGACAATCCTTATATAATTAGACCTATGGTAAGTACGGAGTACCTATGCCTTTCCTTTTTGCATCCAGTACAATTTCCGACACTTACGCTATGCTGTCGGTTTCAACTATCCAGCTGTCTCCAAGTTCTTTAGAATCAGATGCCAAGCTGCCATCTGGTTTCTCTCGGTCATCTGACGATATTCCATTATAATTACCTAAAAGATAATTTGATAATGGAGTGATTGGGATATCAAAGTGAGGTAGAATTTTATTATAGTCAGAACGCAAATAATAAACCGTTGGTCTTACCACACAATCCACACAGAGTTCTTCTGAAGGTTGATGGGAGTGAAATATCAACATAGTGGTTACCATCAAATCTCACTTGTAATCCAAAGTCTGTTTCCAAAATTAAGTAATTGCCACTGATATGAGCTCTGATTTTGTCATTTGCAGCAGTTGGGACATTTATTCTCTTACCATTAACCTGAAATTAAAAGGTGTTCATATTGATACCAGAGACAAGGAAAAGTTTTGTCCATTTGCTAGAAGACACAGTTTAGATGTATTGTTTTACAAGAAGGCATACCACCTAGTTGTACTAGTTGGAAGCAGTCCAAGTCTAGGGATTCAACTGAAGGGGTACATTGGATGAATAAAATATAAAAAATTATCAAACAAATAAAAATATAAAAATATTTGAATCAAAGCCTTACATTCAATTTTTTGTTCTTTAGCAATGTGAAACTGGTGTTGTACACATCTACATGTACTGACTGGATATACGACACTTTGGTGTTTGATCCTCTGTGTTCGTTAGTGGCATAGACATGGAAATCTGGGAATCCACTTGCTGAAGCATTGCATTGTTTGGTTAGAGTGTAGGTGCAATTACCCATGAAATGATGCACCTCACCATCAAAGGTATTGTAATGAGGATCTCCTGAAGCCACACATACTGCATTACCTAGAAATAACACAATAAATTAATGAGTCATTTATAATTTAATGTTTAATTTAATTATAGCGGTTTTATATTTTCATTTTATGTAGTCTTTTTTTTTTAGAAACAAGAGATTCAGCAGATCTTTTTTGTAAGATCACTTTATAAACTAGACATCAAACTCAATATCTATAAATGACCTTATCTCTAATGGAAACAGTAATACTTTTACCAATGATATTAATGGCAATCCTAAATGTGTATAAAATGTACATATTGTTGTTGGTTGGATTTTATTATGAATTAGATTAGCATTAGATATATTGTCAAATTTAAAACAATTAATGTTTGTTTGACTACAATGAACTAAAAATCAAACTTTATGAATTACAGCCCCAGACAACTTCTGGGTCTTACCACAGATAATATTATGCTTCCTAAGTAAAAATCTACACCTTTACTAACTTACCTGTTTGGAATTCTAATAACTGCATATAACTGAATTTGTAATGATGGACATTTTCAATGGCACATAGCATTTATTTAAAAAGTCAGTTCATTTACCGATAGCATCAGGGGTTGCAGTGATCGTGGTGGAGGTTGTAGTGATGGTTGTTGTGGCTGGAGTTGTTGTTGGCTCTGGAATTAAATGAAGGTTTGTTCATATAATCTATTACACATATAAAAGATTAACTCTAATAATACTTTAAAATACTTTGATCTTACCACAGATGGTGTTCTTTTTCCAATCTCCCAAAGCTGCTCCCAGCGCTTCACATGCTGCAGCATAGGACTCTAATACAGTGCAGATCAAATCATCACTACCTCCTGTAACACACTGGTCAAATATGCAGCTCTCATAGTACTGGTGAGGCCGCAGTAGAGCATGGCAAGGTTTAAATGGTCCATTTGTTTCTCTAATTATCCAACATTTCTTTTCAGCCTCTTGTTGTACAGTGGGTGGGCAGACTGGTGGAGGTGGAGGAGTAGAATCACAACTACAAAAAAATATAAAAAAAAAGACATTAATGGTAATTTGTACCATTTAATGATGTTCAAGGAATGTAAAACTTCTTCAATAACCAAGAAAATGAACTATAAAATACTCACGGCCATCCATCATCTGGGACTCTCCAACTGTTTCCAAAGTTGTTCACATCAGCCACAATACTGCCGTTAGGCATCATGAAGTCATCATGATGATTATCATTGTATGTTCCACACAATCCACATAATGCATCTTTGTAATTCTCCTTGACTTTAACAAACAGCTCATGATCNCCGTTAAACTGNAGNTCGAGGCCAAAGTTTGTATTAACGANAACATANTGNCCATTTTGTGTAATGNTTATANCANNCACANNANNAGGAAGNGTAACANNAACATTGTTNACCTGTANAANAGNANANTTAGAAAAATATTGTGACAATATGCACCACAAATGTTTAGCTATTTAAAAAACTTCTATATGCAATTTTTGAAATATTGTTTGAGATAACTGATATATTCTCACAAATTATCCTACTCAAACAGTTTTCTATGGTATTTATTCTTGAATAGAATTGTACTGTTATACTATATGAAAATAAAATACACAGTATCAAAGCTTGTATAAAAATAAATATTAAATACATACTTTAATGGTAAGTATCTGTAAATGAAGTCACCCAAACAGCTACTTTACTTACATATACAATGTTGTTCTTTGCAATGAGGATCTGTATCTCATCAACAGTAAGGGTGACAGAGTTAATGGCAGTCCAGTTGGGGTCTCCCCTGTGTTCATTGCGTGTGGTGACACTAAAGCTGTGTGATGTGTTAGCACATGTCTCAGTCACAGTGTAAGTACAAGCACCCTGGAAGTGATGAACTGTGCCATCAAACGTGGTATAATGAGGGTCTCCATAAAT
>JABWIB010008173.1:2394-14141 GCA_016617825.1 Platyplectrum ornatum | reverse complement strand
AGATGCCTGGAACCACACCTGAGAATAAACAGAAAGTTATTGAATGTTCAAGTCTTGGTGTTGATTTTTAAAACTAATATTTTTCACAAATTCTACTGGTTCCATAAATTTTTTGGCTACATGTTGACATGTAGAATAATATGAGGTATTGTGGACGGACCAGACAAATGGTTCAACTAAAATGCTGCATGTATTGGGGAATCTATCCCAAATTATTAAAGATAAAATCATTAAAACATGCCTCTTCTAGATACCGGAACAACCTTGAAATTTGGGGGCTGATTCAGCAGATCGGCTCTGAATGGCACGAGTTGGGCGCAAAGCCTCTGCGACTCCGCCATATGGTAATGAGAAAAGGGGCATTCCACGCCCCTTTTCTCATTTACATATGCACTTTTAGCATATGTAAAAGCCCTGCTAATTGAAAGCGCAGCTTGCACCATGTCTGGACATGGTGCCAGCTTAGCGCAAAGGGACAGAGGCAGGTAATGTCATATGGACAATTACCTGCCTCATTAACTGTTAAAAAAAGTTATAAAAAAATAAAAATATTTTTAAAAAATACAATATTAAATAAAGTGTGTCTGTGTTTATTTTATTTAAATAATATTTTTTGTTATTTTTTTTTTCATTCATTCCGGAGCCTCTGCGTTTTTTCACATAGCGCAGGGATGCGGGGCATGCGGCATGCCCCTTTCCCTGCGCTTTTGCGCAGCTCTGAATACCGTGGACCTGAAAGCCTGAATCAGGTCCTTGGTTCTTTGTTTGATTTATTCTTTGATTAGATTGAACTGATTGTTCAACTCCCCTCCCTATTTTCTTTATTTTTATTTTCTGTTTTTGAGCATTTATTCTATTGTGATATACCTCACTGTATTGCATTGATTAACATTGTAATTGTTCGGTTTGTTATTGTTATTTAAAAATGTAATAATACGTACGTAAAAAATTAAACATGCCTCATTGTATATAATATTTCCATAAAACGTCAACAAGTTCCACTATCTTGTCGCACATATTTCCTGCTTACCCTGAAAATGAATGTTCATCTAATATATCATAGGTTTAATTCCCTTTCCTAACTAAAATGCTTTGGTGTAATCAGTCAAACATGATTTATAACCTTTTTAATACCATACTGAAGCATGATTTACTTTTCTCCTATGCATTAAATGAAAACATACAACAGTAGCATGATTGAGATTTAATGATTGATAGTATATATATATTCTACAACTCAGCACTTGAACACATATTTCATACAGTATATTAGAAATTTATGCTGAATTGCCTAAAAAACATTGTTAGTTTNAATTTAGAAAATAATAATCGATAAAATATTGATCTATAAGCATACATAGATAAGAATCCCTTAAATGTAAATTGTGCTCTTCTCTAAATTTTGTTCACAGAATCATAGATGTATAGCGCACTGACTAAATTAATAGAATGAAGGTTTAAAAGATGTAAAATAAAGCTGTAGTGTCTCCATTTGGAGTATTGAGCACCGAGTATAAAACGAGATAGAGGGATTATTGACGGCACCATGTCTGTGAACAAGCCGTGTTTGGCGAAACGCTCGTCAGGAAGTTTGGTCTCCTGCGTCCCTTTCTTGTGGAGGAGGAGCTGTGTATACCACGAGACAAGCAGTTTGAATACAAGCTCCCCGGTGAACAGATTTATAATTGGGAACATTACAAGAACTTACACATCACAAACGGAGGAAAAGACGCGGGCTAAGAGAAGACCCTATGTAGGAGAGGAGGTAAACAATGGAACCTTATGTTAGGAAGGGTGAGATTTGATACGGGACTCTTTTTTTGGACTTTACAGGGACAGTGTTATCTGGACTGAAGTGTAAGGGAACCTCTCTCTCCCAGGGCACTATTGATTGCACTAGCACTTTTCTAAGTGGTGACTAATAAATGTCCAATATTTCAGATAATGTGATTGTGGCGCCTTTTGATGAATTAGGTGTGCGACTATTTTAAGGTGTATGCTTTGGATACTATCGGATTTCTTTTCTGCTAGTATTTTTTTGTGTTTGATGTCTCCATTTACTAATAAAAGGGGCTTTACTTAAAATCGAAGTTTTCAATATTTACAGACCCTCGGAGCAGTGTTGTGATTAACACACCCTCAGAGATGGCGTTATTAACACTATCCCTGCAATCTCCTCATAGACATCCCTTTTCCTCCCTTTAATATATGTTATTGGGAGGACTGTTAAGATATATGTAGAATGAAAGTAAATAAAAAGAATAAATAAAATTAACAAAAAAAATAGGACTGAAAAAACCTGTAAAAAAAACTATAAAATATACCTCCATTATGTTGTAAGTATAGTGGCATGTATATTTAATTTATTAAAACCAAGCTGCTGTGAAAAATCGAGATCTTAGGTAANCTCATATTAAATGAATAAATAATCAATAGTAAATAGATAGTTATTATAGTTGAAGTTTCTAATTGGAAATGTCCTGATATAACTGCAAAGTTCAACTGTTGAGACCTGGTGAAAGTAATCGTTGTATGTGAATAGTAGTAAATTGGTAGCTGGCTATTGATCATATAAGATGATCATAAAAGATTCCGCAACAAGGAGAGTTGATGTCCTGGGGAGATCAGCAGAGAAGCATCTTGTTGAGGAAGACCACTTTTAGAGGCTAGTTTGGTCACACAATCGGCCTGGAGGTGGGTATCTCGCCGCTGATCCACATTGGTAGGCAGCATCAGAGACTGCTTATGCCGAGAAATACTTCACTGATGATGNCTGGTAATGTCTGTACACATTTACAGGTTCAAATACATGAAATTACTACAAGCNTTAAAATAGACAATTCTAATATCCTTGTGCTGTCATGATTTCATTAAAGTCTGATGGTTAATAGTGCTCTACAGTAAAGCATTGTCTGGGCAGCTCTAAGTGATAATGGCTGTCAGACTGTCAATATTTGTGGTAACAAATGCTTCAAAGAGAGTAAGGAGATTATTGAGAAAGCCTAACTCTTGTTTCTGCTGACAAGACATGTTCATTTAGAAGTAGTTTATTTCAAATCAAAGAACAAATGTTTAATAAAGATAATAACAGATGAATAAATGACATTATATATATATATAGAGAGAGAGAGAGAGAGAGAGAGAGAGAGACACCTGGTATAAAGTGGTATGCATGTTAATTGCCCAAGGAGGAAATCACAGGAAAGTTACATTTGTACAAAATAGTTTAGAATAAAGATCATAGACATACTATATTGTTATTCTGTATCACAGTTAGTCTGACATTGTATGAGATGAGTTAAGTAGGGGATCTGTAAATGAAAAGATGGATACATGACAACTTAATGTACAGCACCAAATAAAAAAGACAATCACACAATCAACACAATCCAGTTTGTGTCAAGCTATTGCATTCTAATTAGACCTATAATCCTGATGACGCTTTTGTAGGATACATTAAAATCATAACCTTTGATGTTTTAGCATAACAATAGCCTTATGTATATCTTAACCATCAGTATATATGGTATCAGTAAACTTGGTAAATCTTTCATGAATCAAATAACTAAATGCAAATGGAAGAACAATACTGAACAATTGGAACCATATAACCATATGTTATACAAACACACAAATAAAATACAATTGCGACATATATATTCCCTGCTTGTAAAAAGCTCCAACCCTGATGCATGGACAGCAGTGTTGAATAATCAGCCTTGCCTGTTTCAGAATTGTTTTAATAAAATCGCTTTGGATGGCAAACACCAAGGGGTGCCAATTTGCCTTCTCCACTGCCACCAAAGTATGATTGTGATTCACACAGACAGTAGTAAGTGGATTGTGACAAAAAAATGGTGGAAGTCTTCTGATAACAATATTGATATCTGGTAGTAGAAGGAGCAGTAAATGTTTTGCTGAATGCTCTTGAGATCCAATTGTAATGTAATGAGCTACTGGGTATGCTCACCATGAGATGGACTAACATACAACTGACACAAACCATCCAACATGATCCTTTCCATTAGATAAAAAATACTCTGCTCCTGAGCTTACAACTGTCACTTCATTTTAATTCATTTACTGTTATATAGCAGAGCATTCTGACCATGTTGAAGGGTCAATTGTCAACATTTAATAATACTATAATACTATAATAATATTAATAATACCTTGTTCCATGCTTGACTCTCCCCGCTGCTGTCCTTTGGCCCTCTGTTCTGTCTTTACTCCTCTCCCATTCTGTCCCTCCAACAAAAAGGTCTTCCTCTGCTCTGCTCTGGAATATCTTCTCTCTGTTCTGTCAATGTTCTGTCTGACTAGTCACTAGTGTGAAGTTAACATCGTTGTTAGATATAGGAAAGTAACAAAAAAAATCTGTTTGCCATTTAGTGACGACAAGTTGACTGCTGGTTTTTCAACCATCACCATTTACAGATACACAAGTACAAAAGTACAAATACAGATATACAAGTACAAAAGTCAGACAATCAGGATATCCAATTTTATGTGTTTTTTATGCTTTAAATAATCCTGTGTACTTGTAAGGGAAGGGGTTTGCTGATTAACAATGGCCCTATTTTAACAGGGCTGTTCCCATCAATCTAAAATTTATAAACCCTGACTAAAGCCACTCTACGCCCTCAAAAGGAACACCACTGTATGAATGGATAAATTGCTGATATAGGGTTATTAGGCTATAATTACTCATTCATTATTAAAAAATTTGCAATAATACTATTGTCGAAAAAGAGACAAACTGCATTTAGCTATCAGATGTCTAAAAGTTGAGGATCAAATTGCTTGAATGAATTCNGCATAAAGACAAGCAAATATTTACATGATCACTATTTTATATTTGTAGGAAAGACATACCACCATAAACATCCTACATTTCTCTTCCAATTTTCAGTAGGGAAATTAAAAANATCTGTTGAAATGTCTGATACTGTAATTTTCTTATCTCCCCCCATCAGTGCCCCCTTTTGTATGGGTTTCTGGTCACATATGTGTCAACAATCCTACCTTAAAATACCCATATGTATACCCATATGGATCTGCTTTCTTCCAAAACAGATCTGTGTAGGTCAGCTTCTCATTGGCCCAATGCAATCTGCAAAAAAACATCCCCCATGTATGGAACCAATCCATTTTCAACATCTGGTGCACACATGCACAGATGTCACAATTTACTATAGTATAGATATAAGAAAAGTTCTAACTTTACTTTGCAGGTTTTCCTTGCTGTTTTGAGTTACCACCTTTGTCTGCTATATACACTGCTCAGAAAAATAAAGGCAACACAAAAATAACATCCTAGATCTGAATGAACACTTTGTTGACAACAAAATTACACAAAGATTACCAATGGAATTCAAATTTATTAACCCATGAAAGGTCTACAGGCTGAGCCAACTTTGATGTAATGCCCTTAAAATCACATGGAGAGCTGTGCATCAAAGAAATGACACACCACACCATTACTGACCCACTGCAAAACAGGTCATGCTGAAGGATGCTGCAGGCAGCAGAGCGTTCTCCCTGGCATCTCCAGACTCTGTCAGGTCTGTCACATGTGCTTAGTGTGAACCTGCCTTCATCTGTGATGCGCCAGTGGCGAATGTGCCAATCTTGGTTTTCTCTGCCGAATCCCAAACGTTGTGCACGTAGTTGGGCAGTAAGCACAACGCCCACCTGTGGACGTTGTGCCCCCAGACCACCCTCATGGAGTTTGTTTCTCACCGTTTGAGTGGACACATGAACATTTGTGGCCTGATGGAAGTAATTTTGCAGGACTCTGGCAGTGCTCCTCCTGTTGCTCATTGCACAAAAGCAGAGGTAGAGGTCCTCATGCTGGGTTGTTGTCCTCCTACAGTTTCATCTGCATCTCATGATGTACTGGCCTGTCTCCTGGTAGTGTCACCTTGCATTGGACTTTACGCTGACAGACACAGCAAACCTTGCACTACTTGAGCCACTTATGTGGGTTGTAGACATCGTCTCCTGCTACCACTAGAGAAAAAGCACCGCCAGTATTCAAAAGTGACCAAAACATCAGCCAGAAAGCATAAGAACTGAGAAGTGGTCTGTGGTCACCACTTGCAGAACCACTGTTTATTGGGGGTGTCTTGCTAATTGCCTATAATTTCCACCTGTTGTCTATTCCATTTGCACAACAGCATGTGACATTGATTGTCACTCANTGTTGCTTCCTAAGTGGACAGTTTTCACAGAATTGTGATTGACTTGGAGTTACATTGTGTGGTTTATTTTTATTTAGCAGTTTTTAAAATATAGAACTCGCTAGGTTGTATAACAGAAGATATATTTGTAACCGACAAAAACAGTGATGAACTTCAGTAGTTCTGGGCAGTGGCCCAGGAGATCACTGTGTACATTTTATCATGTCTGTGTTACTAACATAATTTTTTCACTTTACAATCCTGGGATGGAATCACCCAATTTGTTCCGTGACTCAGAAAAGTTGATGCTTTTGCAGTTTCCTAATCTAATTTAAATCAGTTGCATACCCTGCTAAGAAATGTTATTATTATCATCATGCTTAGGAAACTAGTTTAAAATGTAATATTTTACTGATGTGTGCCTCTGGCTGTGTAAAAACAAAATAACCCAACATACAGATAAATTGAAATATTTAGCAAAATTTGTTTCTAAGGTAAATCACTAGTGATGAAATGCAATGTCGATTGGGGGGAGGTTTATAATTTAGCTTCTATATTGTGTTGACAGTTGTCCTTTCTATTTCATATTCTATCAGCTATTCAAGAAATATAGGGTTAAAAGGTTTAGCCTGAGTGGAATTAAACTTGGGTGGGGGTGAACTCCGATAATGTCACTCATCTGTATTTAGGTTCCTAGGAATAGCATGTCAAGTGCAGCAGGAAGTCACCTTTTTCACTGCTTCAGTTCCATTGGAGAGACTGATGACGATTATTTTGATTATTGTGNCAATTAATATNTTTTTTTNTTTTTAATTATTTGACTTTCCCTGGAATTGCCTTTGTTTGTCATTCCTCCTAACCTAATTATACAATATGTCCCGCCCCAAGCATTCTGCACTTGAGCAGGTTACTCCATTCTGCTTGGCACTTGAATGCCAGTGAGTCTTCCTCTTCCTCTTGTCAGTTGAGTAAGGAGAGCGAGCAAGCCTTAATTGATGGAGCAGAAACAGGCTCTAGTGTTTACATCCTACTCACACCTACTGAGTGCCAATTGCACCCCAATCATAGCATTAGATGTGCCAGCTACAAATCAGCTTTATTTTATTTATTGTTGTCCATTACTATGTCTGATTGAGTTGCAAACAATATATTTTGTGGTATTTAAAGTGAAGGCTTATGCATAGGCTCTTTTTCCATTTGTGGAAATTAGTAGATCTTACACTTTATTACATAGAAGATATTTGCACATTTAAACAATGTAGACCAAAGCATAGAAACTGAATTCTCTGCCAATGTACCAGTGTAAGGAGAATGCATNCGTCTGAAGTTTCCCGCATTTAGCGGGACCATCCTGCTTTTATGAGACTGTCCCACTGTCCCGNCTGCACAGTAGTTTTTCCCACTAAGGGGACACACTGATGGACATTGGTGGTTTTTTCCCCCACTAAAATCGTTGACCAATGCGAAAAGGGGCATGACCTGGTGGAACGGGGGCGTGGCCTGGACGTCACGGGTAGAGTTTGGCCCACTGTTGGGAGGTATGAGAACGCATGAGCACTCCCATTATTTCCTTACGGTATCCATTACAGTATTTTATGGATTCAGGCGAGTAAAAACCCTATGAAATAGTGGTTTGTGTTGGTGTGTCTTTATTTCAATAAAGTACATAACTTGTTTTCTCATTATTACTAGCAGCTAGTGGGTCTACCTTCTTTATTTTGGATTGTTTTATTGCTGCCTGTACATAATAAAAAAAAATGAAAGATGACTTTAATGATTTTGTTCTTATATGTTGCGGAATGTATAAAATTGTAATTCTGTCCATTTTAAAGCAATNATTTGTTAAATTGTTCTTTGAACATTATTTAAAACATTGATGAACCATTACCCTAAATGATCTTTGACATTTTTGTAATAGACTTTAATATACCTTTGACTGTAAATTGCCATATTAAGCATATCAGGACAATGCACAGAATGGCCACAGGGATCAGAGCATTTGACTCCTATTTTATGTCCGGAAATGCAATTGTAAATCACAATGCATAACGATTTTCTGTCTGAGAAGTTATTCTATTGCTTATAAAGAAGAAAAAAAATAAGTTAATATATCTAATATTCAATAAAAACAGACACATTAATGCACACATTGGATTTGCAGAAGGAATTGCTCCAGAGAAATGCATAGAAATAAAAAGCATTTCATTTTGCTTCTGTGGAGAGAATGTAAAATGTAGATTTCTAGTGTTACTTGGTACTATACAACAAAACATAAATGAATTTGAATTATATATATAGCAGCTGGTATGGGATCAGAAGGCATTTTGAAAGCCTTTAATGGTGCGTTTAGTTCTCACTTTAAGATATAAATTAATATATGGATTGTAATTTTCTCCGCAGAAAAATGGCAGGTGATTTATTTTCTTACTTATTCATATATTTGCAGATATCTTATTAAATAATTGTGTGAAATTCTTTTTTTTCTCTGATTTTCAGAAGGGAATGCACATCATCTCAAGGTAGTAAGGTGAAACTAACCTCATCCAGTTTTATTCAATAGAGCAAAACAAAACAAAGATGCAAAATAAATACCTTGCCTGTCTGGTACTAACTATACATAAGTCACTCCTGACTATTTTTTACGATTTTGGCCAAAATCCATGAAAATCATTGTAGTGGACGACCAGCTTTACTCTGGTCATTATCTGTGGCAAAATGCAAAAATAAANTATTCTCCCTGCAAACACTAACATTCATTTTACCTCCCCTGCAATTCAAGATGGTTTTGCCCAGTTCAATAGTGCATACGTCTGGATCCAGTCCATTGTGTGTGTGTGTGTGTGTGTGTGTGTGTGTGCGCATGTGAGAAAGCATTTGGTCTGTATTACTACTATAAACTACTGTATTACTGTATATTATATGGATCAGGATTTAGTCTGGTCCTGTGTATTGTATGTGCTATATGGGTCAGGGTATGTGTTGATAAAAAAAATATGTGTTGATAACAATATAAAATGTGCTAACCCTGCCCACTATTGTTTTGGCCACATCTACCAATTTGCTCACACCCATGTGAGACCACTTAAAAAAATTCCAGAGTAGTGAGAGTAGTTGTGGGAATTAGAACACTGAACTAAGTATGGATGATTACTCAAATTTGACATTTGAAACTTTACTGTATTTTTGGGAATTAGAACAATGAACTAAGTATGGATGATTACTCAAATTTGACATTTGAAATTTTACTGAATTTGATCTATCAAGATACAAATGACGATGTAAACAGGCCTGAATTGTTACTTTTGCATTCACAATTTCTGTACTCAAATTACACCCATCTTACACCCAAGTCCCATCGTCTTTAGCTAGAAAAATAATGACCGGGCTTTACACCACCCATATACAACCTATATTAAAATGGTATTGATTCCATGCTCCTCCTTTGTGACTTTTTTCCATACAAGGAAAACATTTTAGGCATGTGAACAGCTGTACATACAAATCAGTATGATCAATAAAACACAGTTCAAGGAAAGTATTGCATTGAAACTCAGGAATGATATATTGCTACCTGATCAAGACGAATGGCAGATTNTTATGATTACACTTATGATAATTCCGTGTGAAATAATATCTGCTATAAGAAAATCTGAAGTCTCATAAAAAGAGGCAGGATGGGATNACAGTTTTATAGATATCATAATAAAAGGATCCATCTTTCTTTTATGACTTTTATTGTTACTAGTGGTTTCATACGGTATAGTTTTTAATAAAAGAGGAAGGGTGGAAGATCTATTACAATGGTTTATTGCATGGCAACATCNAGGAGCACTCAAGCATCCATGTACCACATGTAATCTTGAAACAAGGGAAATTATTTAGTCCAGTTCACCGTGTTTTATTAAGTTTATGTCAAACAAGACANATATTTGTCTTCCTTCTTACAGAGAAGCAGAACATAGAATGGCAAGACCTTAAAGATTGAACAACNGCTTTAATATCCCTTAATCCTTATTTCATTGTACAATGTTTGTTTAGAATTTGGTTTCTGATGAGGGGCCATGGTAACTTTTCCAATTCACGTGTAATCCATAGTGCATTTACAATGAGATACCTTGAACATACAGATGCTGGATTTATTTTTATTTAAATGCTTATTCCTGTGTCTATGTCCTACTCTACTTAATGTGCTTCAAATGTAGTTTCNTGGGTTTATTTAATTTATTAAACTTTGAGGACATTACACTAGAAATGCGTTACAGCATGGTTACAGCACTAGTTTTTTTCAGTATGGAAAAGATGGTATCCAAGACATTNGTCCCAGATGCATCTTTTATCAACTAATCAGATCAGAGCAAGGACAATAATTGTTTGAGGNGCTTGCAACACTGATAGAAATTAGTAATACAGGGCATTGCTCAAAAATATCAGGAAACTCTGAGAGTAATAGGTTCAAGACAAGAGACAAAGACAAAAATAATTAAATTAAACAGAACAAGGAATAATGGGTAAATAACAAGNAACACTGTGATCCTGATATGCAATAGAACAGGACAAGAAGTAATAGGTAAATGGCAGAAAGTTACTAAAATGCAATGAAGCAGGAAGTAACAGGTAATGACATGAGATATTTGCATGCATTGGTTTAAAATTAGTCCACAGTGGTTACCATGAATTCACAGAAGCTAAGAATCCCTGGGAAATTGCAGAAAANGTCCAATAGAGACTAAGGTGAATTAAAATGAGTTGTTATCCTTTGCTCCCATCTCATAAGAATCAGAGCTGAGGATCCAGGATATGAATCCAGATCCAAAATTAAGTTCTTGTGGCGTGCAATGCTGGATCCAATCCCCTAATTTCTAAGGCCTTCTGCAAACTGCCCCTCCTTAAGGTTTCCAGTGTGCCTATACTTAAATGCCCGATAACTACACACTGTGGGCATTTATGCCCAGATTAACAAATCAACAACCTCCTCTATAGTTCTATTTTCAAACAATGTTTTCAAATTAAGTGCTTACAGAAGAATTGTGTTGCTGATTACCATAACCTCTCACATGCATTTCCTATGTTAGCATCATCTGGAATCCTGCAAGGACAAACAAAGAGTACCTGCGTCAGCAGGAAATGCAATCCACTTTATATGCAGCATTGGCAACACAATAAAACACATCTTGTTGTTCATCACAATATACTATAAGAGAGAAAAAGGGAGGGCGGAAATCGCACTGACATGGCAGACTAGTTAATATCTAAAACAATCGTTTTTATAGATAACCTTAGGCCATTAATAAGGTCTGCACACAGTCATTTTATTAGAATTTTATAAGAGTTAACGATCAGACAAATTAGGTATTGAAGGCCAACAAATAACATCAGACTCCAGGCATAAATGCCACTAATGAAATTCACACTGAAATATTACTGTGCTAGGTATATATAACATCTCTTAGTAGGGTTGTTATATATAGGATGAATGAACTTGGANCCTAATATGATTTCTTATAAAATGCTAAGTCACAATGTTCTTGATAACTAAATTAATTAATTGAGTGTAAAAAAGACTTT
>JABWIB010008170.1:18685-31568 GCA_016617825.1 Platyplectrum ornatum | reverse complement strand
TGCAGTAACGGGTGTAGTAACGGTTGTAGTAACGGTTGTAGTAACGGGTGTAGTAACGGGTGTAGTAACGGGTGTAGTAACGGTTGTAGTAACGGTTGTAGTAACGGTTGTAGTAACGGTTGTAGTAACGGGTGTAGTAACGGTTGTAGTAATGGGTGTAGTAATTTAAATTTCAGAGAGAAAAAAACAGATCCAGACCTCTGAATGTAACTGGTTGGTTTTTGTGTTGTCAGATGTCTGATCAGCCCAATCAGAACACAATCCACATGATCAAGACATCTTAAGACGCAATTCTCTATATCTAAATGAATCAAACATAACACCCCAACAAATACAGTTTTTTGGATCCCATTAATTCGATACTAAGAAAGCAAACAAGAAGCACTTTACACCTGAATGACATGTGTCATATGTTCATAGGTTTTCTGATAAGCCAGGCCTTAATACACATACAGTAAAAAGCTATCCTTATAAAACCACATTGCATAGTCATTTATTTATTTTTTGCAAAACATAAACATGATTCTTTTTTTTTTCCGNAAGGCTCTCATACTGGCCTGACATCTGACATCCTGTTTAAACCCCCCACTGAAATGCCTTCAAGCACAGCTGCATAATTGACCTACGCTAGGTAGATATATCCGTCACAGGCTAATTCCTGTCTCCCTCCACACCATTGCCTGCATGCTAAAGAAATGATTAATTCTTATTTCATCCTGTAATGGAAAAAAACGAAAAAGTTCAACTTTAAAAAAAAAACAACATTTAAATGTGATTAAAGACGATTAAAAAGGATCGGACATATGCATTCTCTTGTATATTATTTATAAATCTTTGATTCAGAAAAAGAAAAAGTTAAAATCTTTCCACAATTAAAACTGTGGTCTGGAGGAATTTCTGTGGCTGCACCTGTGGAATATTCCTGGATATGCAAAGAACCTTTATGGCTATTATTTTTAGAGCCACACACAATGGACGTGACAGGATGTGTGCAGCATGTGTAAGCAGGGTGGGGATGATATAAATTGTGCATTAAGCGTGTGTTTCAGCACTTATACCCTATCTGCACTTTAGTAAGGATGGGATCACGATTGGCAAGTCCCCTGGTATCCGGCTTCTGATCGGATGTGCTTAGACCACCATGTAAAGGAAATTTGTAGGGTCTGGACATAGGTAGGTATAGGCCAGAGCCTATAGGCCTAGTGCCCTGCGACTTAAAGGGCCCACCGCTGCTGGTAATTATTAACCCCCCCCTTTATCCTCCTACTGCCAATGCCTGTCAGAAGCAGGGGCTCCTGATTGGCCGTCACCCCCNGCAGTGGGGGGATTGGCGTGGAGGCAATTACCATCAATGGGAGGCCCCTTTTTACATTATTTTTTGCCTGGGGTCCGTCAAAGCCTAGGGTCAGGTCTAGGTAAGTCCACTATGTTAATGTGTACAGTATGTATACAATGGAACGTATGTGCCAAGCTGAGCAGATCCTTTCAGTAGATTGTAGATTTTTGTATTAATATTACTAAACTATTCAGGATGCTGTACTCTAAAATAGAGTCACTCCAATATTGTCTAGTAGGTAAAAAAAAGTGACGGCTTATATTGTATATAATTTCCAGGTGAGATACTAAGAAGTAGATGGGAAATGATACTTGTTCTGTAAATACACCGCAGATACATTAAAGAGGGTCTTATTTCATGTGCACATGAAAAGTTTGTGAGTGGATGCCAACAAGCTGTGGGCATTGGGCAGTGTCAGTAGGAGCGTGCTGTAAGGATTTTATGTTGCTGCTTTTTGTCTACTGCCTCATTTGTTCTGCTCTTTAAGTAAGCCTTGAATCTGCCCCAGAGAGAAACTGGCAAGAATTACAATATAAGGTATTATTCATAACATAAACCAAGGTTAGTCGCTGCTTGCTGTCCAAGTGGTTAGCATTACCTCTTTAATCTTGATATGTGTGCTTGGCACNGGGAATGCATCTTATTTAAGATCTAAGTAATAGTTGCACTTGATCAAAAATGAACATTTCCAATGTGAAAGCCTAGAATAATGGCTCTGAACGCCTGCCTGATTATTATCATCTAATGTGAGTTGTGTTCTACCTTATTACAGAAATGCTACAAGCCAGTTGTGGAGCTTGTTAAGTGTCTAGACATAGTTAGGGCCACATATGACTGCTGTGCATCTTTCAGAGTTACACAGTTGTCTCAAGGCTGAGATTGGATATAGTATAATCCCCAATGTGCAATAACATTGGACCAGATTCAGACTTTAGGCACTATTGACTTACTCAGGAGTGGGCAAAACCATATTGAATTGGAGGGGAGGTAAATTTCATTAGTTGCAAACAGTATTAGAGTTGAGATGATGTTTCCTGGCCCAAGTGTAATAACAGTGTAACAGTAACACTGGTCAGTATCTGTGTGCAACATGCAACAATAAAGCATTCTCCCTGCATGCAAACACTGACATTCATTTTACCTCCCCTGCAATTCATCATGGTTTTACCCATGAGAGTGTAAATCTGAATCTTGCCCAGTCTTTATACTTAATTAAGAGGATGGAAAGGAGAGAGATGGCAGCATTCTCCCTCCCTTATGCCATTTATTAATCCTGCACTGGGCTCAGTTTATCCCAAGAATCATGAATATGTTGGCAGCGCTTCTGAAGGGGCTCTGCATGATCCAGTCACACTGTAGTGTTAGTAGCAGAACTAAAGGCAATTTTAGTACAGAAAAAAAGGTGTCCAAGTTTGTGTTGTTTTGGCATAAAAAGGAAAAGTGAGAAGCAAGTNCTTAAAAGTTTGGAGAGTGTAGGATAATCTTAATGGGTNAGGAAGTTTATTCAAGAGAGTGGGTGCAGCCCAGGAGAAGTCCTGTAACTGGGAATCAGATCATTTAGTAACTCAATATGATGGTTGATTGATGTCACAGCAGCACAAATTACTGCCGCCTTAAGTTTTTTTTTTGTCCTACAAATTCTAAAAATGTGTGAGGAGCTATAGTTGTTTGCAACAACCACTGCAGTAAAAGGTTTATACCTGACACTATGAATGGACAAATGTCTTTCTTTTCCATTTTATATAGGAAATATAAAATGATAATAGGTTCAGCCATGGCTCGCTCAATGTCTTGGAAGATAGTGTATTAAAATAATCTAAAGACTACTTGATGTTGTATCCATTAATGTCAATATGTGTCAATAAATCCATATCACATAAACAATCAGTCTAGNTAAAGCCTACACCACATTGTAGTATAAGCATAAATGAACCTATTATATATTCAAAACAATATAAGTCATGTAAAGGTCAAAGTGATGTCTGCCTATAAAGGCAAATAGTTATAAGTATGGCGTTATGGTAAAACAAACAGTCCACATATAAAAGGCTGCAGACTTGCAAGGGGCCAAACAAAACCACAATATTGTCCATCTCTTTGTCAGACAAAGAGCTTTAGAGGTTCAGAAGGACATGCCTGAGGCTGGCACGTGATTCCAGTAATTAAATTAAATAACAGGAAACACGTTTTCCATATGACATTCCCTGGCCACACACAAACTGTAACAGTAAATCTTTTATGTTAAATTGGTCCAGTGAGAAGTCTCAGGCTTAAGAAATGTGCCAAATGTTGTGTTTATATAGTGCACATAAAAAGTGGCAAGTACACTAACTTCTTGACATTGCTCAAGGCTACGTAAATTACATGCAGATTTAATTTGTTGATGCCCCCTGGGCTTATTAAATGCAACCATTCAGTGCTGTATGAAAAGTTACAAAATGTGAGGAAGACAAGTTGCTAATACATGGCTTTTGTTATGAGAACTGTTTATATTTGCTATTTTAGGCATCCTCAGTACCGGAGAAGGGGTGCAATAGGAGAGCTGTGGATGTGCATTCAGAAGCCCTTTTCTGACCTCTTAACCTGCCGGCTCGGAAAACTGCGTTTGCCAAATGTGCTGTCTGAAGTACACCCTTAGGCTACTGGACTCTTCTTAACAAATAACCATATTCGTCTGCTTTTCTGCTAGGATCCTTTCCTAAAAATCACAGCTAGCACTTTCAGACATCATTTCAATGATTTGCATATGGTCATTAACAGGGAATGAGTGAATAAGTAATATGATGGTATAATGATAATCAACATATTAGTTATATTTTGCCAAAATGAAATGTCACAGTGATTACAAATGACAAAATCTTTAATAAGCCTTTCAAACAGTAATTCGTTTCTATAGGTCTCCTTTTGGATTCTATGAATTCGCCCCTACAGTGTAGTGACTACCCCTGTGTAAGTGTAGAGCAGAATAAGTGCACATTAAAGGCTAGATTTACTGGACCATGGAAAAGGAAAAGTGAAGATGCTGTAGAACCAGGTTCTAACTAAAACTTTCCTATTACCTACTAAATAATGTCAGCTAGAAAGTAATTGGTTGCTATAGGCAACATTTCTACTTCTCCTTTCCCCCAGTTTAAGCGTCAGTAGCAGATATTGAAAATGTATTGTTTAATATGCTGACCTTACATTTGCACCATTGACACAATATAATAGTATATTTACTATTAAATGTTGCAATCTTACTGTCACTCCCATATGAGTATACATGAATTATTAAATTACAATTAATATGGATAAAAATGAAGTTACGGATTAGAGTAAAAGCAGAAGTGTATAGAAACTTAATAGTGTACTGCTGTAAAGCTACTAGACAGCTGCTGCATACACTTCATGCATCCATGAAATGCTCAGAACAGCTTCCTTGTGAAAGGTGATGTTTAATGAAATAAATATTGCCATGTTAGCCCTTAGTTAAGGAGGAAATCTAAAATGGCAATAGGTTATAGCGTGTTTCATAAATAAGTCCTTAATCTGTTCCTGGGGCATCTGTGACATTGTGTTGGTCTGATTAGACATGTGTCCTACAAAGAAGGAGAACTCTAAACGTTGTTCAGTCTCGGGGTATGCCATTCACAGACAACAGCAATGTAACTCATGCAGTCGTCTCATTTTTTAAACCATACTGACCCTAGACTCTATTTGATCTTAGATTTAGCTTTATATTTCGGATACCTTAATATTGATCTCACGATGGGACCTGATCCAGGGCTCCATATCCACCTTGAAAACAGGAGGATGCACAGGCATAAAGATGATCTGCGTATGCACAGTTCGACTTAACAAGCAGACAGATGGGCGCACGGGAGCCCATCCGTCTGCTTGCACATCCTACTGCAGGAGCACATTTAAATGACAGAAGGGGAGCTCTCTCATGTAAATATATGGTCTAGCAGAGGATGTGCGCTCCAATTCCGTCCTGCACTTGCACCAGCTCAGAGATACATGGACATTGATAAAAAAATATTTGAATGGGTTTTTTAACGCNCATGAACGGATTAGGTGGTACAAAAATGTGTGGGTATGTGTCACATATATAATACTTTGGTGACTTGAAGAAGCCCATCTACGTATATTATATTGTATATCATCAGATGTCCACCATTTTAATCCTTTTCAGCAACTAATTCAAACTGAACAACATATATTATATAGATGCTAATCTAATTACTTATTTAGTTCTCATGTTTGCTATTACATTTAAAGCACACTACATATTTTATTGCATCTATTATATCAGTAACAAGGAAAGGACCATATGCTAAACATTATTAAAGTTGCATTGCGAGAGCTCCTATAATTTCCTTGTGTTAATTGTGTATATTAATATTTTAATGATGTAAAGTATTATTTGATGAAACACATATTAAAACAAAAACATGTACATACATCTTAAGACTCTTTTTTTCTTACCTATTTATTTAATTTAATTTCAAACATAAAAGGACAAACACCAGAAGAAAAAAAATACAATGAAAAAAGGAAAAACTTTATTTGTGAAAAGAATAAAATAACATAAAGCAAAAATAAACATACAAACATAATCTATTTACAAAAATAAAACACATGAATCACCACTAGTGGTGAAAATAAATACAGCGGATTAAATGTTATATACACAAGTACCAAAAGAAATATATTATTTAATTGAAATTCTTTCAATTATATTGTTACATCAGTATTATTCAATCAGTTCTTTTTTTTTTTAAATGCTAAATGACATAAAAAATAAATATATATATTTTTTTCATTTAAGATTNATTCACATTATTCACAAAATTCACAAAATGAAATTTCTACTAAACCCAAAATGTATGTTTCTTNTGAGATAAATCTCATAATGATAAGTTATAATGTTGAGTTTATTTAAATTTTGTAGCTTGTCAACTCGGAGCAAAGCTGTTTTAGGAAATAATTTTTGTATAATATATTTTTTATATACAAGATTATATAAAAATGTAAACAAAAAAAATCAACAAATTTACAGTATACATTATATTAATGTGTTTTGTATACATTATAATAATGTGTTTAGTTTGATCCATAAATATGAAAACNCAATTTTGTTTTTAAATAGGATTGCAGCATTTTTGTTATCTCAAGGTTGATTTAGAGTTAGGATTAAACTTCATCTACCCATACCATGGTGCAGAGGAGTGCNAATGTATTTATTTTCTACTTGAGGAAAATACTCGTCCTTAGTTTACAGCACATAGATCATGAAAAGCTTTAATTTGAAATCAAGCTAAAAAATGTCACCTCTTAACTCTAAGGACCTGATCCAGAGTTGTGCATCTGGCTGTTTGTCGGGCGTACATGAGCGAGCGCAGCATGATGGACACACTGCTGCCCTTCCGCCTGCTTCCACATCCAATCGCTCTGCGCTAGTGGAAAAGGGAGTTCCACAGTATTTAACGATAAAAGAGAATATTCACATATCCACCATTGTGTACACCATTCCAAGGTGTAAGTGTACCGATTTCATATGTGTTGGGGATTTGTTAATGTCACTGACATAGCTAATGAAATGTTGTTGTAACTGGCTTTTAAAACACAGATTTATTTCCTTCATGGTGGTTTCTATATACAATAAGGTAACAGTGGACCGAATCCAGACCTCTTCCATTCAAGCACAGATACTAAGTATCCAGACTTCTAAGCTGGAAGTGTTTCCATCGATAGGGTGGGATGTTGTTTATTGCAAGTATGCAAGATGGAAGAGGGGAGGTATGCTAATCGTACAGTAAAGGCTGGTTCCATCCCTTATTTGCAACCCCCAACTTCCCCACCATCCACACTGTTACAGTGTTGAAAATTTAAAGCAGGGGTGAGCTATGAGAACTTCCCTTTAAAGCAGNGGTGAGCTATGAGAACTTCCCTTTAAAGCAGGGGTGAGCTATGAGAACTTCCCTTAAAAGCAGGGGTGAGCTATGAGAACTTCCCTTTAAAGCAGGGGTGAGCTATGAGAACTTCCCTTTAAAGCAGGGGTGAGCTATGAGAACTTCCCTTTAAAGCAGGGGTGAGCTATGAGAACTTCCCTGCCCATGAGGGAAGTATCCTCCCCTCGCCCGCACAGGAGATTGGATACAGCAGGGATCCGGCTTGGAATCAGTGGCAGCTGAGGTCTGGATTCAGTCCTATGTCTCGAAGCTCTTGAAATTGTATTCTGCAAAAAATAAATGATGCTTGTAAAAAGAACACAGGTAATGAAGCATCTCATGTAGTATATATACCTGCGCTCCTTTCCCTGCTAATTTGTTTGCTACCTGATATGTTAGAAAACTTGTGTAAGCATATTACGTATAGGTGTCTTTCTCTGATTTAATGTAATGTATGAGCTTATTACCAGGAGTGAAGGTAATGTGTGACCTACTGAGTTATTAGTAAGCGGCATCATTATTGTCAACCACTGGTCTAGTCTAGATATATATTAGTATACACAGACAGACATCAGTGTTAAAGCAAAGATGCTTATTTCTTTAAATGCTATTTGTTCTTTTAACAGATTTAAGGCACGCATTCTACACAGCATCTTATATCATATACCATCAAGTAGTGTCAAAAGCCTTCGTTATAAAGTTGACTATTCATCTACTAAAACTAACTTAATAACCGGTCGCAGAGCCAGTACTTGCCTCAGAAATCCCTTTCCAGGTACTATGCCGCTCTCGCTCTAGTAGCCTAATGATGGTGATGGCAAAGACTTGACCAATATATATGACAATTCAGTAGTGAACAAAAATATCTTCATATTTGGCCTGTACATAACCATGAATACTGACTGAACTATAAACAAGTCCCAGCTTCACTGTATATGTGACATTAGCAAAGAACACCAAATGTCAAGGCTGGCTTGGTGAAGGTTGACTAATGATTACAGAAATAAAATATGTATCCTATTTTATTTAATAACTGAAATCTATACAGATATCTATCTCCATGTGCGTATGGAGTCCATGCCTTATACATCACTTTCATTTCAAGCACTACCAACACATCAGTGTATTGTGTCTATCTACAACATCTATAAACACTCCACAATGTATTATAATAATCTAGAAGATTTCTTAAAAGCTTATATTTGTCTACTGAGTTGTTTTGTTGTTTTAAAGACAAAACAGAAACTCCACCTAAATATACATATGCAAAGGAGTAAATTGTTTAACAAATAATGTTAACTAATGATGTATAAAAGGAATAAACTTAAAATAATCCCTACAACAACAAATAAATTTCACTGTGGACCAGATTCAGGCTTTAGGTACTANTAACTCATGACTTACTTACGAGTGGGCAAAACCATGTTGAATTGGGAGTTAAATTTCATTAGTTGCAATCAGTATTAGAGTTAAGAGATGATGTTTCCAGCACAAGTCTAATAACAGTGTAACAGTAACACTGGTCAGTATCTGTGTGCAACATGCAAAAATAAAGTATTCTCCCTGCATGCAAACACTTCATTTTACCTCCCCTGCAATTCAACATGGTTTTGCCCACTTGTGCGTAAAGACTCAATCTGGTTCAGTGTCTCTATTACTGCAGTGATACTTTCACATCACATATCTGAAAACAGACAATTCTTATAACTAGGACAGCAGCATTTGTGTGTGTTGTAACAATGACTTGTGTACAACATGACTCTAAACGGCTGCAATACATACAGAGAAGTCATACACAAGGCATGTTCCAAGGGCTTGGTTTTCAACAGCTGATTAAGCGTTAAGGGCCACAGCACTCCATATGATGGGGGGGGGCATGGCCCAGAGGAGAACAAGAGGTACATCCTGAATGCAGTGCTTTTATAACTGAGACTTATGTCAGTAAAACAATGTATATGCATACTGACATGAGAGGGAGAAAATCATACTTGCTTAATCTCCCACCCATCAGGGAGACTCAAATATATCCCAGAATATTGAGAATGCAAGTTTCCATGTCACTCCCAGTATACTAGAGATGTGTGCACACTTAAGGACAGATAATGCATTAAGCTGGCCGTACACTATACAATAAACTGTTCCAATCAAACGATTTTTCAAACATCTTTCAATGTTATGGTAAAAATCGTTCCGTGGGAACAATTTTTCTAAACGATCGACCGATATCGTTCAAACGGTCGGTCGTCAAACGATTTTCTGATCTTTTGACATGACTTAAATAGTCTTTAGGTAAAAAGTCGTTCAGTTTATGGGAACTTGCAATAATCCTGCTATAAAGACCCACTGTATAAGCATAAACCAAAATGATTTTTTAAAAATCATTTGAAGTACTAATTTGCATATTTAGTTTTTTTTTACCATACAATTATTGTACAGTGTATGGCGGCTTCCAATTACTTAAAAAAAGCTATTGGTTAATTTTTCATCCAATCGTCAGATTTAAGATTTATCTAATAGTGTATGGCCAGCTTTACATTGCAGTTAAAAGAACTGGATACCAAACAATCAGATCCAGACTTTACGTACTAAGCCTGGATCTGGTCCAAAGTGAGCTATTGATGATACAAGTCACGTGATAATGCCTTTGAACTTAACCAAAAATTATCCACTCTATGGCAAACTCTATATAGTGACTGTGGTCACCAATCTGTATATCGCACCATTTCTCTGCAAATAAAGCAATAGATGCCAGAATTTCCTGACCATTGCAAAAGAATGAATAATAAATGATCCTTATTACATCTATGGTGTCAGATACCATGTAGGCCTAGACAGGGCTAATAGCATATTTGTTTTGTACTGTCTAAATGTCTAGTTTGCTCAAATAGAACTGCAAATGGAATATAATGTCTTGTACTTAAACACTGCTTTACGTTTCAATATTTAAAATATATCAGAGGATTATCTCAGATTTTTGCTCTGTTCTGTATGAATCTTTTGAAATTTGCACCTACAGTAAACAGTGAAAACCACAGGTGTCTTTCATGAAAAATGATAATTCCAAGATTTGGCAGTGAAGCTAAATAATGTATAATAAAACGCATGTAAAGATCTATGTACATTTGAATGAAAATGTTTTTTTCTTCAACTCTGCTGTTAAAGATACAAAAAAGAACTTTTTTCCTTTGTTTCAAAGTTCAAAGGATAACTTTAATAACCAATCCCGGTCCTAAATCTTTGCCTATTACCTGTTGCATAAAAGTTGATTTCTGATTAGATTCAGGATGGGATTCGGTTTCATCCTCGCTATCTGGCGGTTCCTCTTTCACCTTCACGGAACCTAGGTGATCAGTTCTGACGTCAGTAGTGCTGTGGCTTCTTATGTTACCAGAGGAGCAAACCCTCTGTTCTTTCATCAAATAATCTCCGTGGAGTTCTTCTTCATCTTCCTCCAAATGGCTTCCAGGCTGGCGAAGCTGCTCAATGGATTTCGAAAGCATCTTGAAATAATAAAAAAAAATATATTGAGAGGATTGTTCACATTTCTGCATTTAACTGTATATATCGGACATGTCTATATGGGATGAGCACACAGTTTATCGATTTTTATGTAGAATAAGCCAAGAACCAATTAAATAGCAGAATGGTGGAAAAGGAAAAGATGGGATGTTGGCCTTTGATTGGTTTCTATTGGCAGCACCTAAACTTTGCATTGTTACAATTTCAATACAAAAAGTAAATAAGGTTCATTCAGATATATGGTATCAAAACATTTTTCTGAATCCTTCCCAGGCCAAAACCTGCCCCCACTCAGGTCCACATTAAAAATTACTTAAATGATCTTCATCTTTTAACCTCCTTTGCCCCTTCCTCTCTTCTGGAGAAGGTAGAGGAGGAAAGGAGTGTACAGGAGGGGAGGAGTAGAGAGATCATGCCGATCTTTAGCCTGTCACATTGAATCACAGTGTGACAGGCTCTGCAGCTCATCTATTAGCTATTTCTGGCTGTGCAGGNTCAGCTAGTACTTTAATAAAATAAAAAAAAAATTAATACAAGGATGAAATGAGAGCAGAAAAATTTACTTTATACAGGCATCAGGAATACACTCTGTATATCAGCTATGTACAATCCACCACTATCTATCAATACCAGGTGAATCACTGCAATTCTATATTCCCTAATATAATAATACAGTAAAGGATATGACAGTATCATCATTATAATGGGTCATAACCAAATTCCATTACTTTAATAATTCTGTTATGGATGTGGTGGTATTGTTTTTTACCCTTTATAAAAGTAATGACTAATGTGGATGGTTGGATTTAAGGGAACCACAATTGATTTTAAATCACTTTTATTAATACTCTCCTTTTTCCCTTATAGCAGTTTTGTTTTGTTTAATTATATCTAATAAAGGATCTAACAAAGGAATATTTTAATCTTAGTGATTATCTGAGTCCCTCCCAAATAAACTCCCTTTTTGTTCCTTATTTTTGTATCGAAATTGTAATATTGCCAAGCCAATGTACATATCCTGCAATGGGGTCTGGTGATATACTTTCCTGTAAGCATAAAGAGTTAATGCATAACACAACAGCCTTCAGGACCTTTCACAAAAAAGATCGTTTAATAGGAAACAGCTAAGCCAAGGGTTATCTGCTCAATTCTCCACAGGCTTTGAAGTTATTACAGTGCAGAACAGACGGTACTTAAGTGTGGTTTGTGGATGAACTATGCTTTTCATTTGACATCGAAAAATGAGTGGATTCTACCTATGACACCTTATAAAAAACATCATACAAAAAGATTGCAAAGAAAATGATTTTATTAAAGCTATTGTGTCTTGCACAGCTGGTTGGCTCGGGTTATGGTGTTACAACTAGTATATACTATGTATGTCACTTATGAAAAGAATTGTACAAAGGCACTGCAAAGTTATTTGGCCATTNACCAAATGATGAACATTTTTCAGCTGTTGAAACGCGTTGCGTAAACTGTTTTCCTGTTGTGTGTGTTAGCATTTCAATCCTTCAATCTAATCAGAGAAGAACAAGGAGGTTGTGTATTGCACAGCTAGAGTTTTAGTGGTTGGGGGACTGGATGGGCAAGAACTAGCCTTACCTATGGAAGTTATGATATGATGTAGTAAGATACAAAAAAAAAACAAGCAAATATATAGCAAATAAACAAAAACACAATAATATAAAATAATCATAAGAAATACACTGATGTTGTACTATAATAATGTGTACTATTCAGGCTCTCCAAGTGACANTTTTATTCTAGTCATTATTCCCTGTATTTAGCATTAGCCACTAGCCAAATGTTACTCTGGATTAGNCCATTAACTGGAAGAAAAGTTATGACTAGAGCATAAAAGAGCTGCTATCTACATGGAGCTGAATTCAATCTGACAAGAATCTGCCTTCCAAATAGAAGAGNACAGGTCAGATTTCCAAACATTAATATTTCAAGTCGAGGAAAGTATTTCCACCCCCACTCAGATGGAATGTCACAATTTACATTCCAGGCACAATTTCCAAGGTGTTTTTACATATCGTGGATCCCGTTGGTGAAACATCAACTGTGAACTCATATGCATAGCAATATC
>JABWIB010008169.1:0-11907 GCA_016617825.1 Platyplectrum ornatum | reverse complement strand
GCCGCTCGGATCGCCGAAATTCAGGTGGGTCGGATTCCAAGAATCCGAACCCGCTCATCTCTATGTGTAACCAGGATGTATGTAGTAAGTACAGACATCCTGGTTACACATAATACAACATGGTTACTGACTTACCTACTAGAGGAGCCTTGACGCTTGGCAGGTGAGCTTAACCCAATATATCTATATTGTGAACTAAACCTCCTCTATATGTATGAGCTGACACAAAGTTATATATGTTGCTATTTAGGTAAAGACAGAAATACTTCAAGTTCACATCAATCTTGTGTTGCTCCTAGACTAGACGCAAAATAGGGCTTCTATCTTATGCTGGTCATACATCTATGCGATGGGTGCGAGATGCAATGCTTTTTTATATCGCATGTGCTAAATGCATATGTATAGGTAATCGGCAGCAATGTCCATGAATGTCCTGCAGCAGGTGAGATTCTACAATACGATGTATGGGGGTCATCTCACCCCTATCGCACAGATGTATGGCCAGCTTAACACTAGCAACAAGGCATCACGACAAAAAAAAACATCCCATGGCACCCCAATGAGAGCGTGTGGCACCCCAGGGACAAACTGCCTAGGCACACACTGTTATAAACTGAATATCGTATGACTATGCACAGAATATTATGCAGTTAGGAAATATCATTTAGTATAGTTTACAATCATCCTTTTAGAATACAAAATGAGTGAAGTCTAATTATATTCCGTGGATCACATTTATATAAAGGTCTAAAATATACATTTCATTGTCAGAATTAGCATTTTCTAAGCCTAGCACTTACACCAGAAATACAGCTTTCTCTTTTGAGCAATGATTTACAGCACATCATCTTTTTAATCACTATGTTAACATAAATTGGATATGGGTGACTGATCTAATGTCAATCACAAGAACGTATTTCCAGTGTTGTGTTATGTGGGATATCCTCAGTAGTAATATCATGTCTATATCATTGAAATGAATATGTGACTAGTGACATATATCTCACTATGTTGACAGATATATTTATTTTTGTGGCTTTGCCAGTAAACATCATTGGACTGGATACAGACATATGCAAAACAGACATCTGCAAAAAATGAGTATCTTCATATGAGAAGATGCCTTTATCTTTTCCCTTCCTCACATCTTTACAATTATACGTATGCGATAAATAAATCCCCCTNGCTAGAACAGATCACTAAGCAGGGAGCTGGTGAATTATACATACATTCACCAGTATGTATAATGAAACTGAGAGCTTTAATCTGATTGGTTGCTATGGGCAACATCTCCCTCTTTAATTCATTTAGGCCCTGATGTCTGCTGTCCACTGATAGAAACAAGAAGAGGATTTCCTTCATACAAGTAAACTTATGTTTTGTTTCTCTTTTTAAAGATGCTGAAATTGAATACCTCACAACTATCCCGATTTTGGGAGACTGTCCAGCTGTCCCTCCCGCCTCCAAGTTTGTCCCACTAAGGGGACAAACTTTGTTTTTAACTTTAATAAAAAAAAGTTTACCATTTGCCACAAATCGTGGCAGCGAAAGGTTATAATCAACTTATTATCACAATCCTACATGGGAATACAGACAGTATAAAGCATGGAATCCATTCTAGAGGCTGCTCATTTGTGGGGGATCAGAAGTTTCATACTTCATTCCTTATATCTGCATTTGTCCAATGCTGGACTTGGGTGGGATAGTGCAATATAAATAGATGCTACGTGCTGAATTTGCCTTCAGATATTCAGAGACTTCAACAGAGCTGCTGACGGCCATTTGTTTAAACACTTACTCAATTTTTTATTTAACTCAATCATTTTTTTAAAAACATATTTAACTAGAATTTGGATTACTCCCTCTGAAATGAATGAATATGAAATCAAATCTTTTATCTCAATTATTTCTGTTTATTCAACGCAAGTGAGCATCTATTTAACTGAACCACCTTTGACTCCCTTAAGTTTATGTATACAAGATTCAGGGATAGCACCGCCATATTATAACGTGGTGGACTACAGAGCGTTTATAATAAATGATAGGGTTTGGTCTAAGCATTCACATTGTCACGTAGATCATGTTCTACTTGTCACTCAACATGTTCAGGAAACAAATAACTAAATGTCACAATGTATGTAAAAAGGCATCATAAACGCTATGTTGCTGCATCATTGTCACATGAACCTACATTTCCTGATCTGTTTTATTGATACTTGTTTATTACCTTTACGTATACTACTACCTTTGATTGCGTTCTGTTCTGCTCATTTTGTATTGCCGTGTGTGTGTGTTTTTCCACGACTGTTTGTTTTTGTACGATACTTTTTGTATGAAAATCTTCTATAAAAACTACTGAATTAAAAAAAAAAGGCATCATAAAACCAACCAAATTAGTAGAACAAGAGCAGGCTGTACTCAAGATCTCTACTTAATGCTGGTAGCATTTTCAAAGAAAATTATATACAGTACCAGTCATGGCGGAAGTCACCAACTAACACTGCTGGAAATAATATTTAGAGGAAAACTCCAGCAGAGCACTTTCTCTAAAAGCACCGAATGAACTAATGGATTAGCTAAACTGGTGGCTTTAGAAATCATGCTTTTTAAGTTTGTTAAACCTGTCATTTTAGGAGTTATTAATAGCCTATGCAGAACAAATATCTGACGATATTTACCTTTTTAGATACATTAGAACCCTCATATTCTAAAAGGTACACATGGCCCTATTTCAACAGGGCCGTACCTGGCAACCATACAGCAAACAGGCAGCTAAGGAGAAATACGAGATCCCTACAGTCAGTAATTGCTTACTGAGAAATCATGAAATCCCTGAATCTATCAGATAAGATTACCCATAAAGTAATCTTTACCCTAAACCCACTACCTCTCTTTCCCACAGCCTAACCCTAAACTACTCCGATCTGTTCCCTTCCCACAGACTAACCCTAACCTTTACCTTCTCTGATCCCCTACCTGTAATCTAAACCTAACCATCCCCTTCTATACTCCATACCCTCCTCATAGCTTTAACAAAAAAAAAATATTTTTGTTCTTCAATGAGGAAAACAAAAATAGTAATCTTGCAAATATGATATCTTTTAATGGTTAACAGAAATAAAAGCAATGATGTTAAAATGCGAGCTTTCGAGACTTCTCAGGTCTCTTCATCAGGCATGGTATAAAAATACATCTGAAGAAACACACATATATATACACACAACAGGACACAGACATATAAAAGATTTTTTTTTTTCTGAACAGAATAACAGGAGAAGTTNGATGGTGAATCCTTAATTCGTTTCCAGATAAGAAGTGTGAAAGTNTTATTGTNGCAGGATTGATGTGTAGAGTCCAGAGCCCTGATGCCCCCACTATCTTTGGATCAGATGCTTTAGATGTTGTAGTAGACCATAAAGCCCTTGGAGCTATTCATTCCTGTGTTCAAAGTGTCAAAGATTGTCATGAATTAGTTTTCCCAGACCCTCCTGTCCCTTTGAGATTTAAAATTGCCTTTTAAAATAATCACTTTTAAATCATCTACTGTACATTGTGTCCAGGGCTGCAGAAATGCTTGGCCACAGGTAAATGAGTGTATTTCTCCTTTATTGTGTGTCGATGGGACCTCATCCTTGCTTTAAGTTTCTGTCNTNTCTNCCCAACATACAGACCCCCAACAGGACATTTGGTGCACAGAATCAGGTACACAACATTCATTGTGGAACATGTAAACGTCCCTGAACTCTTATAATCCTGATGTGTGCAGGGATTTGTATTTTTTCTGTAGTCATTAGTTAACATAAACCCCTCCTATGAGTCATCCTCTCCCTACATATCAAGACTTACCTGCATCAGGCGATGTTGCCTCTGCCTCATGGGATCAATCAAGAAAGATCAGTATTTGTTAGAGTGAATGGATAAGTTGCCCATATAGGGATATTATGGCATACTTACCCGTTCATTAAATAGATTATGGAAAAAAAACTAGACTTCTCCAACAGGATCTTCTTATTGGTTCCGCACATAAACATTGGCGCTCCACCTTTCTGAAATGGCAGGCTGACATCTCTGACCTTACCTCCATTGACTGCTTTCTGGCCAACCAACACTATTCTCCGTGCTTTACGCTCCTCCCAGCTACAGGAGGTGCATATCTACACCCTACACAGGATGTACATCGCCCCGGCGCAGTTTAAATTCATGGTCACTTCGGAGTCGGGTCATTGCCTGAAATGCCGGTCCCCTAATGCCACCTTCTTCCACGCCTTTTGGACTTGCCACAAAATCTCCAAATTCTGGTATAAATTGGTGGGTTTCGTCAAAGCCTCCTTCCGGCTCAGTGTTTCCCGCGACCCCGCCGCGCTATTGTGCGGTATCGTCACTGCTTGCGACCTGGGTCCCCGGAAACGGGAGCTTCTCCCCTATTTGACTGTTCTCGTAACGGTCGCAAAAAAGGTGATCCAGGAGTTCTGGACGTCTGCTTCCTCCCCGATGCTCCGCTCAGTACACAGTCGCTTATTGTGTATCCTTTATTTTGATCGCAGGGATACTCTCCCTGACATTGAACAGGGTGTACGACGTTTCCATGCTAAATGGTCCCCTTATATTTTGCTCCTACCGCCGGCCACACAGACGCATAGATATGCGCTGTTCGAAAACACCCAATGGTCCCTGCTTCGCTGTACCTGATCTTGGCGACCTACCTGTGTGACACACCTTCACCCCCCCCTTACCCAACTTCCCATGGTTTTTTCCGAACCCCTGTCTCTTTTATCCCCTGTGTTTGCCTATTATTGTTATATTGATTGACTGACTTGATACTTGCTGTTACCCTGCTGTGCTCCTCTCCCCTTCCTGATTGAGGAGGTCTCTTATCTTCCAGCGATGTTCAATACTTTGGTTTTTGGCTCCTTCACCCTGGTTGACTGTTGTGCCATTGTTACATTTTACTTGTCAGTCATTCTGTTTTCATACCCTCTTATGGAAAATGTAATAAAATTGTTGTTTCAAAAAAAAAAAAAAAAATAGATTATGGAAAAATAGACATTCATGAGATAAGCCGACAACGGCAGGATTTCAAAAATTGGATTTTTACAATAGAGAATGTATGTATGCCGTCTTTTAAGATAGTAGTGTTCCATTACCCTAATCATTAGGGTTTCATAAGGCGATGAGTATTAATCATCCGAAATTGGTCCAAACAAATATATAATTTCCCCTGTTTGTCCTTAGCCACTCTAGAATTATATTTATACATATTGAATAGATATAGACCTCGGCATCTGAGACCAGGGTCTAAATTTACTAAGCGGTGAGATTGCTGTGAGATGGAAAAGTGGGGATGTTGCCCATAGCAACCAATCAGATTTAAGCTCTNNGTTTCATTTTNCATACTGGAGAATGTGAGCTCAAATCTGATTGGTTGCTATGGGCAACATCCCCACTTTTCAATCTCACAGCAATCTCACATTTAGTAAATTTAGGCCCAGATCTTCATTGAATCTTGAGCTGCATGCTATCTGTGCACACTACCTTAAAATTTCTGTGCTGTACTTACTTAAGTTAGGGATGACACAGATGCCTGGATAGGGTGTAAATACTGAGAAAAGTACTAACACATCATATACCATCTTTCGATATCCCTCAGAAATACTTCCATTACATANTAAGATAGTAGTGTTCCATTACCCTAATCATTAGGGTTTCATAAGGCGATGAGTATTAATCATCCGAAATTGGTCCAAACAAATATATAATTTCCCCTGTTTGTCCTTAGCCACTCTAGAATTATATTTATACATATTGAATAGATATAGACCTCGGCATCTGAGACCAGGGTCTAAATTTACTAAGCGGTGAGATTGCTGTGAGATGGAAAAGTGGGGATGTTGCCCATAGCAACCAATCAGATTTAAGCTCTNNGTTTCATTTTNCATACTGGAGAATGTGAGCTCAAATCTGATTGGTTGCTATGGGCAACATCCCCACTTTTCAATCTCACAGCAATCTCACATTTAGTAAATTTAGGCCCAGATCTTCATTGAATCTTGAGCTGCATGCTATCTGTGCACACTACCTTAAAATTTCTGTGCTGTACTTACTTAAGTTAGGGATGACACAGATGCCTGGATAGGGTGTAAATACTGAGAAAAGTACTAACACATCATATACCATCTTTCGATATCCCTCAGAAATACTTCCATTACATAAGTCTTTATAAACGTGGGGAAAACCATGTTGAATTGCAGGGGAGGCAAATTGAATTAGTTGCAATCAGTATTACAAGTGAGAGAGGATGTTTCCAGCCCAAGTCTAATAACAGTGTAACAGTAACGCTGGTCAGTATCTGTGTGCAACATGCAACAATAAAGTATTCTCTCTACATGCAAACACTGACATTAATTTTACTTTCCCTGCAATTCAACATGGTTTTGCCCACTGTTAACTAAAGCTCGTCGATTGAAAAAATTTATTGCATAGTGTATGGCCAGCTTAAGTCATAAGTGCCTAAAGATCTAAATCTGGCCGAATGTGTTCATTTTCCGCAGAAAACAAGCATTTGGCGTAAGTCGGCACCTGTATGATTTCATCACCCTTTTCCCTGTCTTTCTTGAAATTTCTAACTTTAGCATCATGACTTGACTATAATGTTCCATCTTGTTTTTTAGATGAAACATAAGTTTCAATAGCTTGTAAGTTATAATATTTTTTCTGATGTGTGTTAAACTGTTTACAAAACATAAATTCGTGAATTGTTATTTTCTGCTGCATGTTATATACATCATTTTGATGACAATGTAATCATTGTGTAATATTCCACTGAATTAAGGCTATAAAAATTAAATATTATACAGCCCATCATTGCTATGCAGGGTTATTATACAGCAAAATTAGTGAAAAATTGTAAGTAATTTAAAGTGCGCTCAAAATAAAACACAAGTGTTATATTTACTGTAACATTCTGATTATTGTAATTTTTGGAAGTAGTGCTTTCAAGTTGTTTCCTTGTCACATCAAAGCAGATCAGCATTTTAATTTTACACGTTTTAATTGTGGAAAACAAGAATGATCTAATGCCCTTAGCGAGATGGAATTGCTTTGGCAGTTTTGAAATGCATAACAACCACATTATCAATTGCTATAATCATCTACAGTAAGATCAACTTGTCAACAGTTTATATCTTTTTTAGAGAAGCAACAGCATTGCTACGTGACCTCTTTGATAACTTGGAATGTGCTNAAATTTTGTTAATCAGTTTTGAATTCAACCATATCCTTGTGGTGGGCCGTACTCAAATTCATCATTTATTAAAATGCTCATCGTCCATTAAAATGCTTCTAGAATAAGTATCGCACATATAAGCGTAAAGTACTTCCTATAAATGAAAATGAATTTGTGTTGGCATGCGAGAAGAGATTTTCCTGGCATTAGGTTCACACAGAATGGCTGTATAATTAAAAATGATTTGTTGCATAGCTTTCTCAAAAATGCAAATATCATTTGAGTCCATTCATTATTAGCAGGGAAAAAAAGACTCCTGTTAACCAATTTGCTCGGGATTATTTCACAGTAAACACTTTTATTTTATACCCCTGCCATTACCATCTGTCCCTAAATTTTGCAAACACTGAAATGATCAAATAGTTAATATTTTTTTTTTACCATTTGCTACAGTAAAGTCAAAAAGTGGCTTATTTAAAAAGAAAAGAAAAAATCAATAATACTTATGGCAAGAGTCATTTTTCAGTTTAAAATTAAAATATTTGACTAGGAGTTGCATTACCCTAAGCCAGTGGTTCCCAAACTGTACACCTAGGTTCCCTTGGGTGCAACGACCCACTTATTGGGGTGTGCGGGATGTTTTTCCAATGTGGTGGCACATTGCTAGTGTTACTTAGAAGTGCAATTTTCCGGTTTGTATAGAAGCTACACAAGATTTGATATCAACCTGGAGTGTCTCTGTCTTTACCTAAGTAGTTATTACAAGATTTTGACTCAAAAACTTTGGAAAAAATTGGAAATTATTTTGTNTTAGGGGTGCCTTGAAAAATTGGAGACATTTGCTGTGTGAGCAGTGACCTCCCCCCACATATCCACATATTTTTCTGCCTAACAGACATTTTGTAGGGCACTTTGCGGAGGATTGAATCCGGCCCTATATATTTAAAAGTCATAACACTATTAACATTTTATTGTGTATATAATTTGCAGTATACCTTATTTAGTTTTCATTTTGCTTTGTTGCTTAGTACATATATTGTTATTAACGCTTATTTATTAGGCGCTACAAAGTGTCCGCAGCGCCGTACAATGGGGAATACAGACAGACAGACAGAATGGGTGGGGAAGAGGAGCCCTGCCCGCAAGCTTACATTCTAAGGGAGNTTAGGGATTTGATACATAGGGGTAATTACACATACACTAGGGACAATTTTTAGNCAGCTGCCAATTAACCTGGCGGTATGTTTTTGGGATGTGGGAGGAAACCGGAGNACCCGGAGGAAACCCACGCAGACACGGGGAGAACATACAAACTCCACACAGATAAGGTTCTGTCCGGGAATCGAACTTACAACCTCAGAGCTGTGAAGCAGGAACGCTAACTGTTGAGCCATGTTGGTACAAAATTCTGCTTGCATCAGTGAGGTTTGTTATATAATACTTAAATCTAAAAACAAAATGATGTGTCTAACTCATCTTTTCAGTAACAAATTATGTCTATAAGTAAATTTTATTTATTCAAATAATTCAAAGGCTATAAGGACATAAGGCTAAAACTTTGTAATTATCAGCATTTTATCAGAACCTGAGTGAATTTTATTAGATAGTGTAATGTGTTATGTGATATGTAGTTTTACTTTTAATTCAAGGCCAATAAAAAATTATTTGAAACTAGAAAGGATAGGACTAAAATTCATTATATTTANAGAAAGCCTCTTGCTATCTGTACCTGATGCTGGATCATTATCACTCCTAAAGTAGTTGGCGGAGAACTAAGTATTGATTGTTTCTGTTTCTTGGAAGTTGTATTAGGACTTCCTACTCTGTGGATAACGATCAGATGAGTTCATTAGGAGATATTAGTATTCTTTTCCTACTGAAACAGGTATAGGAATTTTTAAATATTGATGAGTCAGTAGAGATAGGAACCATCTCAAATCATAAACCGCTATCTAATGATGGTATTTGGCAGTGAGGAAAGAAAATATGTTAATGCATTAGCATATATCACCTATCAAGTAGGTGGGTCTCCAGTTCTTCTCTTATGTCTAACTTAAATGTATATTTAGGGATTGTGACTCCTGCTAGACTGCCAAAGACCAAATGATCTAAGGAAACACTTAAAAAATTAAACATCTTTTTCTGTCCCACTCCGANGATCTTGTACTATTACCAGAAGTATGACCATAAGCAGATACTAAGGGACAATTGTCCAAACATATTATGAAACATATTCTAAAGCCAGTATAGTTTTTCTGATGCTAATGTTGATGTGGTCGAAATGAGAATTTAGAAGTAGAGGCCGGAAAAATAGTGAGGGTTATACCATAAAGTTGTATATCCAAATAAATACAAAGCCACATTAATTTCATGTGATAATGTGATTGTAGAATCTGGGCCCAATGAAAGTGAAGCACACATACCACACACAGAGAATGGGTCTTTAAATAGTGATACAGATGTGAACATAAATGTGTTTTTTTTGTGTAAATGGAAGCAAAATGAAGTTCCTATTTATTCCTCAGATATACAGGCAATGAGTGCATGAGTTTGTGTGTGTGTGTGTGTGTAAATGTGTGGAGTGAGAGCACTAATACATTTTTATTCCTTTGGGAAACATTTTCTGTTCACCGTTAATACACATTTAATAGTTCAATACTAGAAAATATGTTGCAGTTTGGCATTTTCTGTTTTACTCATTAACTTGAATAATAAAATGTTGAATAATAAGAATTAAAGAAAATACATGAGAATGAAGACATCAGCAGTTTTACTACAGACTCTAACAGAAAGCTAATTACGTACCATAAAAAAGTCTTTGGTCTGAATCTTTAATAGGTGCTACAGACATCTGGGGAAGCGACTGAATTTTTGAAACGCGATGTGCCCTGAAGTGAGTTAATAGAAGAGCTGCACAATCAATGTTTCATCAACAATATTTACTTCCCTCAAAAGTAAACTTGTAGTTTAAAGTTCTTTGTACCAACACTATGAGAGCAGCCCTTGGGGCTCTTATGTTTGTACTGATGTTATAAATGAGATTAAACAGCAATATCTGTGGAGAAGTAAATTGATGGTCAGTTCTGTAACATTACAAGTGTTGTTCAATTCACCTCTGTTATGTTAGTTAAAACTAATTTATCAAAATTATTTTATGGTCAAAACTCTGGCTGTAAAACGATAAATTCAGTTAGGCAGAAGTACTTTTTTTAATCTGAAAAAACATATATACATTGAGATCTATGCAGATCTTTTATATTTGAAGTCAAATAAATAATTTGTTANATTTTTTAAGTTGTTATTTTCTTAATTATTAGCAGTTCTATTTAATACGTTGTTTAGGTTTTACATAGCAAACTATTTTCAAAGGATATTAATAGATACATTAATTAATAACGGTATTAAAATAAAGTTTATTTGAGTAATAATTTAGCAAATATCTGTGTATGACAGAAATAAAAGGTGTTCTAGAAGTACTAAACTATTGTAAAGTTTTGTGGGGGTTATTGAGATTTGTTGTTGGGAGGGGTATTAATGCAATAACAGATAAGAAACATGTGCTTCATCAAAATGTACCCCTCTCTGTTGAAGGTAATATGTTATCTATATTGCCACTAGGTGATAGATTTAATTTGTTATATGATTAGTTGGAGTTGAAGAATTAGCTGGGGACAAGATACGATCCGTAATTATTGTTGTTTGTATTTTGTTGGCAGAGAGCATAGANTGACATTGTGAACATAGCACATTGGAAATTTCATATAAACCTTTCAAGTGGGTATAGCAAGAACACATAATAGTCGTGTCCACTCCNCTCTATAGAGCTTGTTACGTCATACATCAATCAATGAATCATGTATTCTATAGTATCAAATATGCAGAGCAATATAGAATTATGAATATGCAGTAGTAATAATAGAATATAATATAAATCCAGTGACACAAATATTAAAATTCCCTATATACAATGCAGGATTTAGTCCAATAGCCAGTATTACGTCTATAAATATGTCATTCTGATTAGATGATGGTCAAGATGTCAGCCGAAGGAGAATGTGGAGAAGCTCTACACCACAGGAAGGTAACAGAAGACATCCTACCAGACATCAGCAGATAAGAGTAGGTTTGTAACTGTATAACAGTCATGAGGCTTCATTTACTAAACTGCAGGAAAGGAAAAATAAAGATNTTGCCCATAACAACCAATCTGATTATAGCTGACATTCTCTAGTGTAATAGGACAATAAAAGATGGAATCTGATTGGTTGCTATATGCAACACCTCCACTTCAGTAAATATTGGCCATGGAGTCTTACAGTAACCAGTAATCCAGTAATAGAACCCTAGGCACTTGCCAATAATACAAGTAATCAGAGACACATATGCACAGCCAAAAAGCCCATCAAGATCAGCAGACTGGGAAGTCCAAACAGGTATAAATATAATACAGACACAAGGGCTCAGGAACAAGTACATTACTGCAACATGAGTACTGTGTACCTCTTAAACATGAGCTAAATTAAAACAAGGGCTCACACTGAATAAACCACAGACAGAACAGATAGACAACTCAGGACACAAGGGCTTTGAAGTTTACAGTGATTAAAGCATACAAAACAGGTAATAGTGCAGTCATCTGATCACACACACAGAAATTAGGATCGCACAGGGATCCTATAGCATAC
>JABWIB010008168.1:12844-25997 GCA_016617825.1 Platyplectrum ornatum | reverse complement strand
GGATGTACTGTGCGTGTTAGATAAAGGAAGGAATAATGTATTATGGGATGTACTGTGCGTGTTAGATAAAGGAAGGAATAATGTATTATGGGATGATATGTGTGTGTGTTTGAAACAGGTAAGGAGAATGTTTNATGGGGNNCACTGTGTGTGTGTGAGANAAAGGAAGGTAGACTATATTATGTGGTACATTGTGTGTGTGAGAGGTAGAAAGAAAGTTAACAGTTTAGTTCAGTGTGGTACCATGTATGTGTTAGAGGCAGAGTGTATTATGGGATGCACTGTGTGTCTGTGGTAGATAAAATTTGTTAGAGTGTGTTGNAAGAGGTAATGAGTGGGTAGGGCTAGTCGAGCACTTTGCATCTGCTAGCCATGCCCCCAAGGAAGCACAGCACACATTATGGTGGGTAATAAAAATNAAAATGTGCGTATAAAATAAAATTGTGAATGAGTGGGGAGAGGGGAGGGCAAAGACTGTCTCCCCCATTGTACCCACATGATTACCTTTACACAGAGGCTATTGCTCTCCTTTAGAAAAAAATGTCTGGTAGATGCAGAGGTATAAGCCTGGGGTGTCAATCTCCCCATAAATGATTGGTTTTTAATAGGAAATTTGTATTTTGGTTTCTCTTTGTCAATAGGAAATGTGTGACAGTAGATTTGTCTGTGCTGAATATTAGTGCATCATTTCCTATTCAATAGTCTATGTAATCTTACAAGTAATGTCCAGTGGAGATCATCAGAATGATTTCCTCTGCACAGTCTCTCTTATATCCCCTTTCTGGATTTATTTTGTCATGTTAGGGAAACATTGGCCGCTTCCTGTGTGGAAAGGCTTAATTGGAAAAAAATAGCATTTCCTTTGAGATTCATTTCACAAGCACTGAGTGAAATACCCCGGTGCACTAGAGATGGATGACAGAAAAATATAATGGCTTTTGAAACAACCAGCACACAAGATGACAGGTGACTAGTTGTCTTATAGACCGGGCCTAATGGTAAACCACAAACAAATAGCAGGACTGGGGCCTCGGCTGAACCACATCACTGGCAGAATACGGTGCCTAGTGGGACTGCAGGCCCTACGATTTAAATCTCAAGCTATCACAAGGAGCCGACAGATCCGTGTTTCCTAACAGCCTTAACAGCACCAAAAAGTCCTGCTGTCAGCACTAGCTGTGAATCCTAAATTAGACCTGGGTATAGAAGTGGTGGAGAATTAATACCGAAGTGACCTTTCATACAGTAGCTCTATACATCACGGCTGCACTAAATAACACAAGCTGTTTTGCTTAGCTGTGTGTAATGATTTACATTGCTCAGCACTCTTAAAAAGGAGAGCTGAGATATCAGAGGCGCAGCCAGGCACACGGTCTAAGGGCAGGAAATCAAACAAAATAAGGTTATGGCGCGAGGGGATTTTTTCCCATCGCCACTGATGGTTTAAAACAGACCATGTTTTTTCAGTAAAAAATATTTCCTTTAAGACATGNAAATATGCTTTTCTCTTTCATTTCTGGCTACTTTTTTGCTGGCTTGTTTGAAATGAGTTTAAAGTGTGGGTCTGGAAAAGGAGGTGGCTATGGAGGCTGAAAATAGGCCCAAAAATCCCATGATGGCCAACCACCTGGTCACAATAACAGTTTGGTTTTGTGGTGCGTGCTAATTCATATAGACCTCCTTTTCATTAATATGTGATGTGGAGTCTTTCTACCAGTTGTAGCTGATCAAAGCACAATCAAGCAACTGTCTTCATAATATAGTTTACTGCTTTGAGCTAATGTGTAGTTCCCATTGCGTGTCATTAAACTGCTGGGACATTGGCGCACAGGACCAGGAGGCCCACTAATTAGCAGTAGTGATTGACGTGTGTTGGAGCTAACACAATGTTGCCGACTTTTGTTTCATGCCTCTCAGGAGAAGCAAAGGTCGGCACCTTGGGGGTTGGGCAGAGGGTGTGTTTTATGTAAATCACACCCAAAGTCCTGCCCTCTTGATGGCAAACGCATATTGTTTGATATGGTCAAGTCAGTAATTTATTCAGGGTCCTAGGTTTGTCCCTTCTGAAACAATCTGAAGTAGGGGGACAAGCCCAGCGTCTGGGGGGGTGGCNATGGGCGCTGCCCAACTATGAGGATCTGGAGAAGGTAAGTGAGGTGCAGAGTCAGAACGTCCCAAAGGTCCCGTGTTCCAAGCCGTGGTACCAGCTACAAGCAATTCAGCCCTTGATGACAGCAACTGGTTGGAGCCTCCGTTCCAGTCGTTGCCTTGGCCGGGTTACATATGGAGGAGGCCTGCAAGGTATCCAAACCGCAAGAAGGGACGGGCTTGTGCGGCTCGCCACCGTGCTAAGTGTATGACAACTGGTGTCCCCCACCAAGTGAAATGTAAAGAGTTTAATTGAGTATGCCAAATTTTATCACCGATAAGTCATTTATTTTATACCTTTATGTTTGAGTTTTAACTAAGTCAGAGCCATGGATTACCTCCAGGAACCCCAGTCACGTTTAAAATAAATCTTGAAACTGCAAACCCTGGTGAGCTCATTGGGCTAGGGAGGGAAATAGTTAAGAGGGCAACAGTTGCGGAGTAGGTCTCTTGTCCGTGCGTCCTGTATCAGTTTCGGCTGGGTGGGCAGAGCGTGATAGTGTGGTCCACGTACTAAATTATTCTAATCGATCCTAGGCTAATCTATCCTTTTTTATTGCTACAGGCACATGTAGCAGATGATGACATTCCAGGGTGACACTTATGACCTACAACCCTAAGGGTTAATTAACAGTCGTGTGATCGGGGTCCCCGAGCCCATGGTCTGGCAGTGAGGGGGTCATCTCACTAGTGTTACCACTATTGAGTGAGGGCCCCAAAAAATCTGGGTGTACCGGGCATCAAGATTCCTGTTGCCAGCCCCGGGGGGCAGAGGGCATTGCACCCTACACCCACAGAACTCTCAGCTATCAGAAACTGGAAGTTTATAGTGTGTTTCGGACCACCACATACGGCTCTTAAATCAGAACCAAAATGTTATTCATAAGAACAAGGGAACTTATAGATACTTCTGTCCAGTTCCACACGCTGCTTGCAGGATGGTTTTCCCAGTCATGANCAATGCAGATTGATCACCTAGTACACAGTGCTGTCCAATGGTACTGTACTTTCCCTTCCATCCGCCAAAAGAATATAAGGTGGTTGAGGAGAAAGTTGTACATTTTACTATTTATTTATTTTTGTCATAAAGCAAAATCAGCAAAACATTTATAATGTAAATAAAATACCATTAGGTGCAGTTCAATGCAGGTAAATAACACATCTAAAGTATAATTGTCCTGTAAATAAAACTATACACAACAAAAATGTACTCACCAAATAAATTCCAAGTATTAGTCAAAAAATAGCTAAATAGCAGGAAATTATCCCATGAACACAGATACTGACCAGCGTTACTGTTACACTGTTATTAGACTTGTGCTGGAAACATCATCTCTCACCTGTACTTTAACAGATTCAGACGTTAGGCACTACTAACTTACTCACAACTTACTTAAAAGTTGGTAAAACCATGTTGAATTGCAGGGGAATTAAATATAATTAGCTGCAAACAGTATTAGAGNAACATTGACAGAGATTTATATAAACAGTTCTGATTTTATCCCCATCATGCACCCCAGTCCTGCTTTTATACCCATAATGCCCCCCAGTCATGGGGAATTCACTAGGGCTTATTTTCTGGGTAGGGCTTATTTTCGGGGTAGGGCTTATTTTGGACCGTTTTGCAAAAATTGGGGTAGGTNTTATTTTCGGGATAGGTCTTATTATCGGGGAAACACGGTATTCATCCATTACTGGGTCATACACTGCCAAGAAGTCATGGTAAATGCCAGCTACCTTTAATTTTGCTTTATTTCTGTAATAAAAATGGACAAATGTTTTTCTAGCCAGATACTTTTATTTTTCTGCATGTCTGCATCTATTAGTACAATATGGAGATGCTCTATTGATTCCTCTGACAAACTATAAAAGTATAATAATTTACTACCCATAAGCTTCCACTGAACAGTATCATCTAGTGGCCAAATCAACATAGAGAAATGGAGAATCCTTGAATGATATTACCATGTCATTACCATGTCATTAGATCACAGCACTCCATCCACATGCACAACGGAGTAGCTCTGAATGTAATGTATTATGTCTTGTATTCCAAGACTAATGTCACTGTTTCCTTCTGTAACTGTAGATTGTAATTGCTCCACCAGCTCATGTAATATGCTGTGTATAATAAGTACACATTTTTCTTTAGGATCACGGAATTTGTTCTTGAATGTCGCCCTTTCACAGTCGACTGGTGGTAGTGTTTTAATATAATTAATGAACAAATATAAATNAACTGTATTATTCATAAATCAAATGTGTTTAATGGTGCACCAGGTGTCACTATATCATCTTACTTATTGTCCATAGGTGTGGCCACTTCATATACTCTTCTATGTATATATCAATATACTAGATCCAAACAACAGAAAACGCATCATTTTATACAGCTTGGAATGGGAAATCGGCCATAGAATAGAGTGNGCCTACACACGTACAGGGCAGAGAGATGTGTGTGTAGGTGAATAAGCTGGGGGANGGATGTAACTAGTAGCATAAGGGCTGACTTTAGCCTTTGGCCTCAATTTACTAGATTGGAAAAGTTGACCACAGCAACCAATCAGATTCATGCTCTCAGTTTCGTTTTACATACTGTAGAATGTGAACTGGAATCTGGTTGCTATGGGCAACATCCCCACATTTCCAATCCTGCAGTTTTGTATATATAGACCCTTGCTTTTCAGCAAAAGTGGTGCAGAGGACTTAAGGTAGGGTCTGATATGCGGATACCCCTCTGTATGATAGGAGTGGTCTCCTGTATGTATAAAACACTTAGTTAAGCAATTTCTTAAGTCTGGAACTGGTCCAATGTATTTAGTTGAACGTATTGGCCGTATTTATGGAAAAAGTTTACATCTGGACAAACCCTGCAGGCAGACAGTGGGTAAAATGTCTTCATATTGCATAAATTATTTGCTTTCCATATACCAACCCCCCATCCTTCCCCCGTGTCTTTCAAGTATGCTGTAAAAAGCCTTAAACATCTTGGATCCAGGTCTACAATGGAAGTTGGACGTTGGTAACATTTTTTGGAAGCACTCATGAAGCTCCAGATGTTTGTGGGCGGAATTCCTAGGGCATGGAACAATTCCACCCACTGTGTCACTCCTACTCACTCGCCCACCTAAATGACACTTGCTGGGGAATTTCAATGTTACACTGTGGGCTTGGCTTGGCCAGTGGTGTTGCAATCTCCCCACGAGAGAGGGAAATGACAGGGGAGTTGCGGTTCNTTGTGCTCTGATGCCATTGTTTTAGAATAATGACCAGGTCATCCTCCAGATGTCATTTCCACTTGTCCACTGATTTTACTGTAACCACAATAAGACTGAATGGGNAGCATCCTTGATCTGATTACCTCTCTCTGGATCCCACCATGGACTGGGGCCAGATACGTTTGGTGTGCTTGAGGCATGTGTCTACACAAGTTGACAATATAAAGGGGCTGANATGACATCAATAGCTCTTGAAATTAATATAACATAAATAATCCTTTACCAAGTACCAATTTTAATATCCATAATATGACTATTCATAGGAAATACAGAATGGAAACACACATCATATAATAGCTCTTAAATAACATTACTACACTCCACAACACCTACATGTACTTCCACCAAACATTTCCTTCCCCTTACAAAGGCTCTAGAATTATGTAATGTCCTCTAGACCAGCCAAAGGAAGAAGGGAAATGATGGTAATGGAATTGGAGGGGGCATGGAACGAAGAGGCGAGTTTAAAGAGGATGGCAGACAGTGAGACATCATTGAGTCACAGAACACTGCATAATATTNCAAATAAAAAACTATTAGGATATCCATGTTTCATTAATGCTGATTTGACGCAGTTTGAGGAAACTCATGTTTACGTGTACAAATTACATTTATTTCAAAGAATTGTTTTGTGTAATTACCCTAAACTATTAACTGTCCTTGCTGATCTTTACATAGCCACACATGGTTAAGGGTAAGGGATCAGGCATATTATATGCAAGGGGTGACATACAGGTGTGCCTTATTCATTAATCACCCTAATAACAGCCCAGTAAAGGCTGGCTCATTTATAATGATGCTGGACTGCCTTGATTGCTTATGATTTTCACTACATGGCTGCAAGTGGAGACATCAGTCACTTTGAAAGAGTGCTATTTGGCAGGAGATTCAGTGACCGAGACAGCTTAAGTTGCTAATGTTTCATGAGCAACTGTGTTTAAGTTGATGTCAGCATGGAACGCAGAAGGAAAAACATCATCAGCAAAGGCCAAATGTGCATACTTCAGAGTCACCCTGTCCATACAAAACAACCAATCAACTGCTGATTATGGGCAGGATATCATACAANAGAATGCTCTATGGGATGTCTGTGCCTCTATCCAGATAGCTGGATCTGGCCCAGTACAGTAATTACAGTAATGTTATCTTTGTATCATGAGACTCGATCCAGGTCCCTGCATGCCCGTATGGCAGAGTTGGTGTGCTAGGGAGAGGGGGGTGAACACCCCATCACTCCCCTCTTTTTATCGGAGAAAGCTNACACTGCTAGACCCTTCCTTAAGTCATTTGTGTGGTTCATCGGCCTGTATGATCATGGACCACGCAAACCGGGGCAAATGCATTCCAAATTGCAGGTCTGGCCCAGGGGACGGATCCCCTGGTATACGGAACCAGGGGATCCGCAAATGAACATCTGGCGAATGCACATTTTCCCCATTTATGCAAGCGCACTTGTGGAAGCGAGGAACCTGATGCAGTCTATGGTTCTCATCGTCAGATCCAAATCCAAATTCTCCTGTAGAAGAATGTGTTTTTATCTGTAATGCACAGTTTCAGACATAGAAGGACTTGGGCCTAAATTCACTAAGCGGGGAGTTTGCAGAGGAATTGAAAAGTGGGGATGTTGCCCATAGTAACCAATCAGATTTGAGCTCTCGGTTTCATTTTACATACTGCAAACTCCCCGCTTAGTGAATTTAGGCCTTAATGTCCGATTTTTATCAGTTCACCAGATCATGTCATCAGTGAGGGTAAAGCTGGACATTCACAAGAACGACATGGTTCTCGTGAAATATCGGCACAGACAAACGGGGTGATTTTCGTTCTCATGGTGACCAGTAAAAAAAGAAAATACCTGTAAAAAATAAAAGCAAAACATACTTACATGCCTGGGGTCTTCGCCGGGCACCGGAGCTGTGCCCGGCACCTTCTTGCGACGACTGTCATCTCCGTCTTGCACGGAGAGCCGCTGTATATGCGCGACGTTTTGTCGCTGTTTCTTTTTTTTTACAAGGTCATCCATGGGCCGATTTTACCCTAAACCCACGACAATCGTCTCGTGGATGGCCACCTTTAGAGATGTGATTTTTTTACCTTCAAGTGAGAGCTAGCATTTTATTTATTATTATTTACGCTTACTTACTAAGCGCTACATAGTGTCTGCAGCACCGTACAATGGGGAATACAGACAGACAGAATGGGTGGGGAAGAGGGGCCCTGCCTCGTACTGACTCTTTACATGAAAACTCAGCACTTACCGTAACTGTTCTTGTATTCAGTAAATCCTGTTTATTTTGTCTGGCCTGTGAATCCTGGAATATATCATGTAGCACTTTAAATAAACACATCTTACATGCAATATTTTACCAGGTGCATATGGATTTTTGCAAAAGACAAAACGTTTAGGACAATTTACTTTCAGTAAATGCACTAATTGGTTCCCACAATGCGCATATCAATTTAATTGGATCTTCTTCAATGCTATTCATGTATGCTTTGACATGAACTTGTCATTATATGCATTGACAGTGGCCGGAGCAGGATTGAATTCGAGAATCACATCAATATTGCTCTTTCTGATTTCTGCAGCCCATTGATTTTTATGCCGCCTTAATTTCCATTAGATCATTTACATTTTACTGCAAATTATTGGCCATTTGAGTTGTCATATTTGTTTCGTTACTGTTCACTCACTAATATTCTATCTCGTTTATTGACCTAAGTGCAGGATGTTGATTGTACTTTAAGTGATTGATTTTCTGCCTCAATTGCAGCTAATTGTAGCCTATCTTGGCAACAGAAAAAGAAAGGATATCATATTTCACATTTCATTTTATCTATTGCCACCTCATCCTTCATACAGCAATCTTTTATACAGTAGATGTCGTACTGCATTCCAAACAGCCTTAGGGAGAAAGGTATCAAGCCGCAGTTTTCCAGTTATGTGGAATGGTTGATAAATATCTGTATTTATCAACCATTTTTAGCAATATGACTTTTAAAGAGAAACATAAACAGAATGGGTCTGGAGAGAACAGGACAGAGAAATAGAAAGGAGGCTGAAGGGAACAGGCGTCGGAACGGGGGGAGCAAGGAGGAAAAGCTCCCCCCATCCTCCTCAAATGTGAAGAGGGCGCCATCCTTGGGAGGGCAGGGGGTGCCCTGCATTCTGCATGATTGTATGTCATACTGGTCATACCCCTCAGTAGCGCTAACCAGAAGTGTGACAGGCACTGCCAACACTTTACAATAGCTAACAGATGGGCTACAGTGCCCGTCACACTATCTGTGATTCAGTATGACAGGCTGGAGACTGGCATGATCCTCTCTACCTCTCCTGCTATACATGCAGCCAGCATTTTCCATTGACACACACTGAGAGAGTAACTTACTCATGTTAGTCATTTGTCTATGACTACAATGCTAAGGGCCTTCTACTGCTCCTCTAAGAGTCTATTGAAGGTATGATTTAACACAAAGCACCTTAATACTTAATATAATACGTAATCTGGCCATACACTATAAGATCAATTGTTCCAATCGAAAGATTTTTCAAGAGTCAGCAAAACCATTTTGAATTGCAGGGGAGGTAAAATGAATGAATGAATGAATCAACATGGTTTTGCCCACTCTTGACAAATCTTTTAATTGGAACAATTTATCTTTAAGTGTATGGCCAGCTTTAACCTTATACTGCCTAAAAATGTTTGGCCAGTAAATTTACATATTGGTGCGTATATGGTGCAACTCCCTGTTGTCTGTGCAAACGTATGCTATTGCTTTCACACCTTTACATGTTTATTTAATTTCTATGACATGTGTGATGGGTTCAATACTATATATACACAGTGTGGTGGCTAATTTAATAAAAGAATAATGTCACTCCGTTACTCAGATAATGAAGTTTTAAACCATCTTCCCTAATTCAGCCTGGCACATATGCTATGTTTAGCACACAGTAGCTTGTCAGTGCCTGAATGATGTCGATGAATTACGCCATAGTGTATATGCTACTGCATNTAATGTATACAGAATATCTTTTTGTTTTATTTTACAGGGGAAGCCCAGACAGGGGGGTTAACATGAGAGGTCACTGGTCAATTGTACTGTTAAAGGAGCACATTGTCTGATACTTGTTATCTTGCTGTTCTGATCACAAACACCAGCAGAGTTCTCAGCTACTTCTTTAGGCGAAGTCTCCTTTCATCTGGTTCTGGTATAAACACCGATCTCAGGCTAGGAAATGACTAATATGGAGCAGTGCTTTGTGCATGTAACGTTAGAGCCTCACATGTCCAGCATTGCATACATTCTTTTGTTTTTAACATTTCCTTTTTCAGCTCAATGTGTAAATTGTTATGGAATGATTGAACAACCTGTTCGCCAAAACATTATTACTTTTTTCCATTGTTTAAATTAGTTGCACGCCTATAGGATGCAGTTAATATGTGCATGTGGTCAGGGGCGGATTGGGAATTCAAAGTGGAACCAGAAAAAAACTGCAACTGCAAGGTGGGACCAACTATAGCCAAAGCTAAATAAAGGATTAGCACCTAGTACCTTAACAAGAGCCCTGCACATATATAACATAGATTGGTTATGTGTAAACAGTTATGTAAAAGAGTTACAATCTAATACAACATTTCACAATACAATAATGAAATTTACCCTTATACAACATAGACAGAATCCTAAAGACCACCACCCAATACTGTGAGCAGTATAAGTACCTGCAACGCAGGTAACATCCTAGTGACCTCTATTTTATCCAGTTATCATCTTAGTGACCACCACTTATTACTCTNATGTTNACAGAGGCTGCAGAGTGGCNTCGAAAACCATTGGCCTACCNGGAATATTCCCTGTAAGTCCTATGGCATGCTCCTGCATGTGATTTNATTATCTCATTTCTTGGGGATGTTAACAGATTTAAACAGATGGTTGGTCCAGTAATATTTTAAATGTACATAGAGGTGCATAATAGAAACCTGCCTGGACTGGACTGGGAGAATGGAGCAGCATAACTGGAANATCAATGTGCCATGTTCTGTCTCTCCATGGTGCTTGCCAGGCATTACAAGAGGATTTTAAAACCCTGCCTATATTTTTTTTAGTCTAAAGACTCATATCTGTGTAAAATAAATAAGAGCCTTGGTCATCCTCCCCAGACATGGACTCATGGTATAACATTAGCATGTAGATAGTAGGAGCCATATTCAGGATCAAAAAATGTGCCCTTTGTGAAAATTATATTAAAAAATGAGGGGGAGGGGGGATTTTTTACATATGTAAATTAAAATTGAAAGGGAAAGGGGTGTCCTAACTCTAAATTACAAGTTAAAAATAAAACTGGTTAATATCTGTGTGCTATATGCAAACACAAGCAGTATATCCCGGCATGCAAAAAAATCTAAAATTAACTTGCACCCCATCATCTGATTAACTCCTCAAGAAAGGGATCCTGGGATGCTAATGCAACTATAATTATTATTATTTTTTTTTGCAGCACTCCAAATCTCTTTGGATTTCTTATATTACCAGGAAAAGATATCTCTCCTGTGTTCATATGAGGCTATGGGAAACAAAAACTGCATGACCTCCTTAATAGTGACACAATGGACCAGATCCAGACTTTTTACGTCAGTTTCCCTGCGCAAATGACCTAAGCATGTGTGTGACAGATGTCACTCATATGTTTTCCCATTTCATTGCCCAATTCATTCCAGCAACAGATCTAAATCCCAAGGGTTAATCCAGTTGGTTCCAGTGCTCATTACCCAGTGGAACAGTAGATGATGGAGACACTGTAAATAGAAGGAGTTGGTTGGGGTTAGGCTATGGGGAGGGGGTAGATCACAGACGGGAATGGTTCATAGAAGGGGAAGGTTAAGGTTAGGCTGCGGAAAGGATTAGGGTCAGGGAAGGGGAGAGTTAGAGTGAGGGTTAGGACAAGGGGTTAGGATAAAATATTGACTGTCCACTACAGGGATTCTAATCATGTTTTGTTATATTTTTTAAGTGTAAGCAGCANAAGAAATTATTTTTAGAATGATTAACAAGTTGCTTTTTTTACTATATTCAGTAAAAACGATTATATTGAATTTATTAATGAGAAGGTTTAATGATAGTAATTATATTACTATATTACATTAGGTTATAATTATAATTAAAATGTTATAAACTGTAAATCATTAAAACATGCCATCATGAATATGTAATCTGGTCAGAAATGTATGCATTTAGTCTGTATTTCAATGATGTCGTCAATCTAATCATTAAAACTCTGCATAGTGTATACATTGACATATGTTATATGCGGTTTCTGCAGTGCCAGATAGTGGTATAATGAATAAACTTAAATAGTCTATGACCTAATGTATATTGTGCCAAGCCTGTACTGTTAATTTACACTATAAAGTGAAATATTTATTGTTACATGAATGAAGAAATGTTAGCTATGCGTGTGCTAAAGAGGTGCACAGGAGAGCGGTCTAGCAGTATGTGTGTTGAGTGTGCCCTTGTGTGATCTCTCCGGTTNGATGTTGACAGGCTGTTAGCCATGGCTAAGGGAGAAAGGTCTCAAGATCAGCTCCTACAGCCAGAATCACAGCTAAACCCTGAGACTAAACAGGAGTCTTGAAAAACAGTTTGCAAAAGTATGTCTAAACTCATTAAGTGTCAAAAGGAACAATGCAAAGGCTTGGCAATCAGGGTAATTTCAAGGCTGTTCGGTCATTAATCATTCTTTGACAATCTGAAGGGCCCAGTCACTCTTTAAAAGCTCAGCTGTCTAAGTGAAAAGTAACCAGAGACTAGAGTTAAAGTTACAGCCCCATCAGAACCCGCCTTTGATTTAGGACAAGCACTCGGAAGCTCCTGGGCTGTATTTGCTTCACAGGAAACACTAGGCAGATGAGCAAACATCCATTTTATGCACCAAATGTGGTGATTAGACAATCGAGTGATCATGGAAACCACTTGGTAGTAATAAGAGGTTCCACCATTTTCTGCACATTGCATGTTTGTGTTATACTATTACCACTAGTTGTTTAACTAGACGCTCATGGGGTTTGGTCTGAGTCAGTGACCCAGTAAGCAGCCATCCTTGTGGGATGCACGGTACCATGAAACCATAGCTTGAGGCTGTATTTTCCACACATTATTCATTTGTAATTCTAGTACAGTGGTTCCCAAACTTACTCAGTGAGAGCCACCCTTAGGGTCTCCATTATTTTATAAGGCACCTAAGCCAAAATAATTACCAAGCAGTCCCATTTCTTTAAGTAGCTGTGTCAAAATAATGTAATAATGATAAAGGTTAAGAGAAAAACGGCAACAAAATAAATCTAAAATAAAATAAAAATCATATTTTATACATTTGTTTCCCTGTTTGTCACAAATCTATCTTTCTCCACCTGTATGTCTTCAGTTCTCCTTTCTCACTCAGTATGTCTCCAGTCCATCTTTCTCCCCCTGTATGTCTCCAGATCCATGTCTGCATGTGTATGTATTTATTACTCCTTTTTTCCTGTATGTCTCCCAGTCTACTGTCTACCTGTGTATGTCTCCAGTGCTCCTTTCTCCCCTGTGTGTCTACAGATCTTCTTTCTGTCTGTGTATGAATCCAGTCTTCCTTTCTCCATCTTTATGTCTCTAGGCCTCCTTTCACTCATATATGTCTCCAGGTATACTGTCTACATGTGTATGTCTCCAGTTCTTCTTTCTCA
>JABWIB010008167.1:8200-24795 GCA_016617825.1 Platyplectrum ornatum | reverse complement strand
CACTCCAGATGCTGTCAAACTACAAGTCCCATCATACATTGCCAGGAGTTTGTAATGCTAAGTTTTTAGCACAAATTGGCAAAACATGATGGAACTTGTAGTTCGACAACATCAGGAGTGTCACAGGTTGACCATCAGGGATNTAGGGCCACTTGCTTCTATTTGTCCCACAGGCTAAAAGTTGCCAGCTAGCTGCTGTTGGTACCTTAGAAGTGTCCCTGCAGCACCAATCAGGCATTATATGAACAGGGTCAGACCCTAGTATCTTTCTGCAGGTCAAATCATAGTTTGTAAATAAAAACAACTATTAATGAATTAATTGATTCCTTGATGTGGCTTTTTGATGTATACCTAGCTCCAAAGACTTCATTACACATGTATGTCATCACGGCAAAGATGAGAATCTATGATCTTCAGGCTCTGCTCCCTGCATTGGGAATATNATTTTTAGGAATAGGTAAAAAAGGAAAATATTCAAAAGTCTCATAATGTGCTGCTGTGTTCTCTTTGTGTCATTTGTAAGAGAGACGGTTTCAGCAACACTTTATAAAATATATAAGCCATCTATAGAAGTCATGATTTGCGTTTCCTATAAGAGTGTACAAAGATTNTGATTTGTTTGGTAACCCGAAATCAAATAAATTCCTGTAACCATTCTGCACTTCAACAGACAATAGTTTTAGTACAGAGGGGTTAGCTTGATTGAGTGTATACCTCAGGGGAGTACCTATTCTCTCTGCTGCCTGAGCAAGTTAATTGGTATTTCTTTCATCCAATATAATATATGATAGAAACATTTGTAGATAAGCATAATTCATTTTACAATAGAGTTCTGTCCCTTTATTCAATATTATATNTGCCAGCAAGTGAAAATACAAATTTAGACATTTGCAGCTACATTTTTTTGCAATTTCTAAATTAATTATTCTGATTTTTCAGCTCCCAAAGTCCAGATGTCTAATTTATGTAGCTATATATATACAATATATATTCCCTGTACTAGATTCTAAGCAAATGGCAAATTATCTGCATTTCAGTAGGTTAGGTGTCATTTTTACTAAATGAGTTCCTATAGCATATCCACACGCATCATCATTAATATTGTCTTTATTAGAAGAAAGTAGAAATACAATTCTTTTGTATGTGATTTGATTGGCACACTGTAACACAGCCCAATATCATACTATACTGGTTCTTAGAATGTCAGGTGGCTGAAGACTATAACAGTCATGCTTGTGCCTGTGTATACACTAAATACATATACATAGGTTTTACTAGTACTCATGTTAGGTGCATTGGAACACATATTGTATNCATTCTTCATGAGAAATGCAGCAAGATCTGAGGTTGCATTAAAAGAGTATAATTTCAAGATAAAAACATGAAAATTAGTTTTGCTGTTGTGTAAAAAAAAAAAGTTGAATCTATATAGAACAGTAAATCAAAAAAGACAATACAATGTAAATACACTACAGGTATACATGTAAACAGGTACATGTATGTAAAGATTAATGGGTTTATGTTGTTCCATATTCTATATGCACGTTGCCAGGAAATTCACAATCTGCGTCGAGCATAGAGCGAAAACCTAGGTCCAGTGCAAGGTCTATAAAGCCTTACATTTTTCCTTAATATGATTTGTTTTTAATTATTTCTAATTAATAGTTACAAATATTAGGGCTACTATAATAAAGCTTTTTATTCGTGCTTGTGTTCAAATTATTCCTAATAATATATGTATATAACCTGATAATAGGGCTCTATATGAGATAGAACCCTGTTATGGGGGATAATGTTACCACAATGAAGGAGGAATAAAGAGCCANTTTTTTTGCCAGTAATATATATCCTACTATAGAGACATATGAAGAATTATCTTAGCATATTTATATCCCCTATTAAATGATATTGTAATATTTTGCTTTTGTATTTCTCTTATGTGGAATATTTTTTTTTAAAACGGATATTTTGAAATCCCTATTGTAACAGGAAATCTAAAAGTAAATGTCACATGGAATATTTTTTAGCTGAGAGCTTTGCACTTTGTTTGATGTTTGTGGCAATTATACGAAAACATATGTGGGCAAATTGNAAATATATTGACATTTTACTTTTGAAATAGTCGTTTTTAAGCAAACTTTTACTTGTTGTATAATGTATCCAGTACATGTACTGTACTCTCTGTGCCATCAGATGCCATAGAACTATAATTAAGAGCATTATTAAACCTCACAGTTACACATGTCAAACTTTGTCTGGGTTTGTTTAAAATAAAGTATCTAATGACACATTGAAATGTAAACTAAATGTACTGTCTAGAGCGAATAAAATGGAATTTTGCATGAGGCTGCAGACATAATACATTATATCAATAACATTCAAGGCTGACTGCTTCCTTGGGATACACGGTAAAATTGAGAATGTATCCCTATCTAGTGATAGGAGCAATATCCTGGAAATATTTATGGTGCATGAGACACATTCGATTGTAAAGTTGGCTACATTATAACCTGCAAGACTTAATTAAGTTGACAGGACACCATTTGTAACAATAGATTTATTTGTGGGAGTGATGATTAAAGAATACATTCAAGAATTGAAATATTTAACTCCTTCAGTTCTTTTCCAAAAACATCCAAATAAATGCAATTTCATGTTTGCTAAATCAATAAATAAAACAATAATATGCCTTTTTTTTGCTGTGCTCCAAGTTCTCCAAGCACATGTATTGTACATGCAGTATATGCATTTGAGTATTGCGCACACAAAATGGAGGAAGTTCAAGGTATGTGGTGGTCAATTCAGTGTGAACTGGGGTTAAGTGGCTTACATTTGTGCAACAATTAGCTTTTTGTTATTTTCCTTTAGAAGTTTAAAGTGCATATGATGAAGTACTAAGAGCACTAAGCTTCTGTAAGAAAGATATGGGCCTAATTTTACTAAACTGCGGGATTGGAAAAGTAGATGTTTCCATAGCAACCAATCAGATTCTAGCTCTCAGATTCATACATACTGGAGAATGAGAGCTCAAATCTGATTGGTTGCTATGGGCAACATTGCCACTTTTCCAATCTTGCAGTTTAGAAAATTTAGCCCATGATNTTTAAGAGATGAGAGGTCTGGGGTTTTATGTATTTTGTGGCCATATCTGTGGTCTGTGTATTTTGATGTCTGGTAGTAAATAGGTGTCAGGTCTGTGGGTTATGAATAAATATAATACATGAAGATGGGGATGAACAGTTTTACATAGACTATTTTAATGCATATAATAAAAGTCTCCAGTAGCTGCACTTGGCTATCTGTATTTTATATATTTAGTGTCACTGAAATGTATTGTATAACATCATTAAAATACCCTATTTTGGAATATTTTTTAATTTATGTGTATATAGACAAGTTTTTATAGAGCACTATAATAATAAGTGTTTAATGATTTACCAGATAGCTCTGTATATTGTTTTTGACTTGTTTAAATATTTTGCATGCATTTAAATAGCTATATAAACCCTCCATATTAAATCTACACCTGCACATGTCTCTTATTACAGCACACTGGTATGGTCCACTTGAATATAAGCTTACCACTGACCTTGGTGGACCAATTTTGACAGCCGTGGCACTGCAACGCTGCAGTAAAAGATAATGGATCTCAGTAGCTCACAAATTGGGTAATCCTTTGCTTCTCAGAGGTCAGTATGTGTTAGTGTGCTGGTGTGTATTTATAAATCCTTTATAAATCCTGGAAGAGGATGTTTTGAAGCAATGCNACCAACCTGTTCTTCATCCTTCACGTATGAGTGGTCAATGTTTTGATAATGTCATTGCCTAATCAGAAATCTGGCCAGTATGCCATTCAGCACTAACCACAGACTTTTGGAATTGTGGTGAAAGACCAAGCAATTTGGTCTTAGAGCATTACCCCTAATGCAGATAGAAAGTAGCTGAATTCCATGCAGAAAACAGGAGAGGAACATCGATGTTGGGAACCACCATGTCTGCTCTAAAAATAATGGAGTGTAAGGTGAGGAGAAGTGCATTACAGTCTCCAATAACTTTGTACCTCCTCCACCTACTCAACAAGCATGGTCAAAGGTGTTCCTCCCTCCNCAAACAATGCACATGTGGCACATTATTCCCTTTGAACCCCAGTGACATTTCCATACATTAACTCTTTTCAAGTGACAGATATTTATTACCCCTCTTAGTGGATTTTATAATTATGCTCCAAGCTGTAATCCAATGCCATCTGAAGATTTTGTTAAGCAATCAATGCTCCATTAATGTAAATTTTCTTCCCTCAAATATCTAGAGGGAGATGGGGGGGGGAGGGGGTACGTGTGGGCCGACCACCAGTATACTACTTCTGACATCTCCCCATAAAATGTATTTTTATATATAAAAAATACATGAACAAAGAAAACCATCCTGCAGTGGCTTTGCTGAGAAGCTCAGTAAGGACTGTGACAGCAAGTGGTATTGCTCTTGATGCTCATCCTTACTGTGCCCATCTAAGATGAGATATCAGAGTGCACTTATCTGAGGTCAACCATGACACAGAAACACATGATGCAGATGCTGATACTTCATGTTCATCAAGAACACACAGCTGCACTGAAATTGTACAACATTTGGAGAGAGTTTGTAGCCAGAAATAAAGGAAGAAAACATATTTTTTTGGGAAAGTGTAACAGTAGATCTTTTAAGCTACTTTCTGAACTTTTTTAAACTATAGTTTGTTATAACTACCAAATGTTCTTTAATATAGCCCTAGTATACAGATAGAATAATTGATTTATTAAAGAAATGTTAAACGTTCCTTTCTTAAACAATTAGGACCTGAACAGAATGCAGGGAGAGGGGCAGGCAGTATGCCCCGCATCCCTGCGCTAATGTAAAAAACACAGAGGCTCCGGATGCTGCTAATGTATACATACAGCGATCGCTGCGAGCATGAAAGCCGGCAGTCAGCGAATGGAATAATAATAAAAAAAATTATTTTATTAAAAAAAAAACACAGACACATTTTAATTATTTTAATATTATTATTAATTATTTTTTCCATCTTTTTTTTTACAGTTAATGATGCAGGTAATTGTCCATAGGACATTACCTGCCTCGGTCTCTCTGCGCTAAGCCTGCACCATGTCCACACATGGTGCAGGCTGCGCCTCTAATTAGCAGGAAATGAGAAAAGGGGCAAGGGAACGGGCTTTGCACCCGACTCCCTGCTATTCAAAGCCGATCTGCGCATGCTTGGTTGGCGGAGACGCAGGGCTGAATCAGCCCCTTAATTAACAACTTGTATAGAGGAAAAACTAGTCCATTTACTTTTACCCTGAATTTCATGTGGTTCCAGTAACAAAAATGAGATATAGGAATTTACATTTATAGCACATACCATAATGTGTAAATTACTTTTTATAGTAAACTAACCAATTAAGCTGCATTTGGCCAACTCCATAAACATTGACGAAAATTAACATATGAGTCTTTTCATATCTACAGTCACTGCCAGAACTGTCAAAAATGACACGAGAAACGTCTCCAGGTCCTAAAGTATTCCATATGCCATTAAGAATGATGCTAAATAAGGAAAATACATGTTTAAACACTCATAATTGGACATCTGAGATAAAAGATTATATATGGGCATTAGATATGGGCATTCCAAGACAGCCAATATATAGATGTGGCCACAATGAAGATATACATTTTGGCCTAAATTCACTAAGCAGGGAGATTGAAAAGTGGGTCTGTTGCCCATAGCAACCAAACAGATTCCTGAGCAAAACCAGGTTGCAATGTGAGGGGGGAATATGCATTTTATTTAATTCCATGCAGAGAAAACACCTTGCTTTTGCACAAAGAGTTCACAAGGTGCATAACTTTTACTTTAATTTTAAATTAGAAAACCTTACCTTTCAACCATAATTATGTGTTCATATCTTATACTTTTCTTCCCTGCAGTTCAATGTTTAATTTGTCCAGGTCTACACTTGCCCCTGTTTTGCCTGTACTCCCAAACTCTGGATCAGCTCTTCAAGCTCTCAGTTTCATTGGGCAACATCTCCACTTTTCAATCTCCTGGCAGTCTCCCTGTAGTAAATCTCCCCTAGTAAATTTAGGCCCTTGTCATCCATCATATAACCAACATGAGCCACTTACAAGGTTACCAGTTTATCCAGTCACTTGGGACAGGCACAGCCTTCACCCACAGTATCCGTGCTATTCCCTGAGTAGTGCACAGGTAAGTCGGGCATGCGCTCTGTCCATGTCCCTTCATGTTTCCAATGTGAGCACAGAGGCTGCTGCTTTTACAGCTGGAGCTACAATTCCCTAGTTACAATTCTCCTTTCTTTTCTATGCATCCACTCTTCCATGTTGCACATATGCATCCATCCTTCTGCTCAATTACATTACAATCCACAGAAGACACTTTAAGTAACTCCCAAAAGAGGGAGATGCAGTCAAGGCTGCAACAGTTCCATTTTCTACATACTGTAGATGCAGCAAGCAGGGGAAGGTTGAGGTTAGGCTGCGGGTAATGAAGAGGTAGGGATATAGTAGGGGAAGGGGAGTTTAGGGGAACAAGTAGCAAAAGGAAGGAATGTTGGTGCTACAGGTATAGGTGAACTCCAGCTTCCAGCGCTGAGCCTCTGTTGCGGTTCTGTTGTCTTCCACAAGGATATAAATATTATGAATTCTAACTCATTTGTGTTTAGATCGCTGGGGAAGAGAACATTTTATCTATGTTATGCTTCAATCTTATTTTTCCACATGCGCCAGAGCTTTACCTGCTCTTATATTTGGATTGCCTTTTAAATTATTTCTGTTCTTTTTATGCATTCCAGTTGGATCAAGCCATCGGAGTTTACATATATGGTTGCCCCACTTTCTTAATGAACAGGTAAAAGTTCAGGAATCTGGATTCTTATATCATATGACATGCAAATCAAATGTACCAATAAATAAAACCGATATCCTAATAAACTGCTCTNTTACATGGCTAAGGCAGTAGACAAATATCTAGATTAGTCTGTTCTGCTGACTTTAATATCCAATTTCCGTACATCTAGAGTTTACAATTTAGAAAATATAAAGTTTATGATACATCATATCTTTGTGCCAACAGCCAATTTAACGTGGCCTGGAAAGATTTAAAGGGAAAAGTATATGCAAGGATGAGTTTGCAAACTGGCAGCCTGTATTTCTTTATTTATTGTATGCTTATTCTAGCTATCTCTGCACTTCTGCTCTTGTAACAAAGGGTATAAATTAATATAGAGTATGAAGCTTGTGATAAGCACAAAACACTNTCAGCACTTATAAGACGATTTGTTACAAAAATGTTGTAAATAAGCATTGCCCCAGAACCACTNATCAATAGTTAATCCCTATTACTAGAGAATAAAACTGGTCCTGTGTCATTGCTCCTTTGGAACAAGTAAACTTATTGTATTTTGCAGTGATACATTTTCAATCTCATGGGNTAATTCTCAAGGGTTTCTTAAAGCATGAGTTTACTGTTAGAGAATCTAAAATCTATACTTATATATGATTGCTATCGGGAGAAATACAAGAGGTTATATGTATTGATGAAAATACAAATCTGTTGCAAGTGTAGAACTCGCTCTCATTTAATCGCTCATACACACACACACCTAAACAGAAGCACATGATCTNCCCAGCACCTTTTCTTCTTCTCCACTGAGCTTCTCCACATAAGCAGATATGTCTTTTCCCTAGCCATACTAGGAACATAGGCAAACGCGGGGGGGGGGCCTGCCCAGAAACCCCCCTTACTGTAGCTGTATTATATGTGGGATATATTAAATATTACGTGCTGGAACACTGTATAAAGTAAATTAGAGGTCTGAGGTGGCATTCTACAATGTGTGTGGCAATATATATATAGTGTAATATATGCCGGGTGAATTAATGCTTTGGAGATTACACTATAAAAAAAACAGTATCTCAACAACACCATATGTGCTTTGGAAACCCCCCTTACAAAATCCTGCGTTCACCCCTGTAGGAAGTAAGCTACAACTAAGAAATAGGGGCAGCACCGCAAAGCAATCAGACAATAGTGCCAAGCGATTCCTGGAAAAGTGCAAGGTTGGTTGGTAGCCTTNTATGCAGCCCTGATTTCCAAGGAACAGAGACCCTAATGTCCATCATTTTAATTCTTATTTCACTGAAATGGATGGATGTTGATTCTATATGACCATTTAAACAACAGATTGCTAACAGCCATTCCATTAGCCGCTATCATATTGNCATTTGTATTGTAATTAATAAGACATTAGCAGCAGGTTACCCAACCTTTTTTCTTCAGCANAATTTCACCAGCAACTAAATATAAAGGAAAATATTCTAGTTTTACATAAGCACCAAATAATTTCCAAAGGTGAAAACTTCCAACTGAACTAGTGATCGAACCATATCCTGAAGCAACATAAATACTGCCAAATATACTATATCAGATCTCAACTGGAATAATCAAGGAAAAGCATCCTCATGAGAGCTGTTTAAANATATTAAAAGTTAAATTACTACACTTCAATCAAACATTTGCTTGTATGTATGGTATCTCTGGAAATAGAATATGACAGTGCTGCTAACATCCTTTAGAAATAAATCAGTTATATATTTTCTTTCTCGTGGGTTTTTTATGCTACATAGTTTGGCTAAGAGACAGCAAATAATGAATCCCATTCCTGTATCATCCTTGTTTGTAGGTACAGTACATTACACTGTGGCATCAGAATGATGTAGAAGGTGACNTCTTCTATTTAAATATAACTATTCATCTGTAATGCATGGATATTGAAGAGAATGATCACATTGCTTGCACATTGCAGTGTGATAATCATTAGCTTTTTCCAGAACTTTGTAACTTGAGGAATTACACTCATCCTGCAGGTGGCACTAGGATGTAGGATTTTAGCATCTCACAATTCTATGCTGTTCTTGCAACGTGCACCAAGCAATGCACCAGTCAGTTTTTCTACACAACCATGAGCAATTTGATTTTAACAAGAAAATGTGCCTGCTACCAGGATAAATAACAGCTCTGTTTCCATCCCTGTTAGCTCAGAAAAAGCCAAACTTATTTTTGCTTTTTCAATTGACTCCTACACCCAGCAATTAGGTATAATTGAGGCACGAGCTATGAAAATGTAATTTTATGAGCTGTAACCCAAGGTAGAATTGTATAATGAATGATGTGCACTGCACTGCCCTCCCTGTAACTGGATAACAACGCATGAAGAGAAAACAAACCTTTATCTTCAGCAGAATGTTAGCCAGTAATCAGGCGAAATTGAAGCGAGAATGGGCATGGCTGCTTGGAGCCCTTCAATTTATGGCATTTATTAGCAAACTAAACTGTGTGTTTCTTCTGCATCATAAAGATCAGATAATGTGTGCGTATATCATAGAAATAGACCCCAGGCATAGTGATCCTTCTTATTACAAAATACGCTGCAGCAAAACAAGGGGAGATGTTTATTGACTAACGTCTACTTTCTGAAAACCTGGGGAAATCCAGTTTATTAAAGCTGCACAAGGCTTATTAAAGAGAAGACATATCGATTTTATTGGGATGTTTTTATAAGTAAGGTATACAGACAGAGAAGAGCTAGGGGAAATATCAGCATCTATTCACCAGTTGTTGTGCATAGTCTAAAATATTTTCATCATCAGATCAATTTTGAATTCATAAACAAAGGATCTTGTAAATGTTCTATCCATAGATGAAAATACAAAAACAAGGGAAAGGTGGATGAAATAATACTTTTATGGTTTTGTTTTTTCCATATTCTGAATAACCATGTGAGCTACTTGCACAAGGTAAACAATTTTTGTATTGCATGTAATACTACACGATATGCATAAGCACACACACACAAACACACACACACACTCACTTTGCTTAGCTCTGATACCACAGTAAAAAGTGCACTTAAATGTCATTGAATTCAAAGTCATAGGCAGTTGGTGGTTTTGACAGTGATACAACCTACAGTTTAATATTGATGGTGTCAATGTAGATTGTTGTCCTGCCATAGAGAGTGGTTGTCTTCCGCATTGATACGCCACCTGTTACTGCCGAAACTGCAACTTTTTGACAGCATGGAGCAAAAGCATATAAGCATGATTTCAGCATAAATCCAGCGCCATGGTGGTAGAAATGTAACACTTTAGAAATGTTACAAAGAGTCACATCTGTAAGTTTGTTGCTGTTGGCTCTTGTGCCTCTATTACTGAGTCAGCGCGAACGCTCTGTCTCAGTACTCTGCATATTCAGCCCACCCAGACTGCCAGCATTGCCCATGGGTGCAGCCATTCAGTGATTCTGACCACTCTTCAAAGACTCAGACTCCCACATGTTACTANGGTTCCAATGACCCTGACACTGATCNCTCAATGCCAGTACAAGTTCAAAGTATTTGTACCTAGTTCTCCTTGTGACTCTACCTTCCTGAGGACTTTGCTTTCTTCTACTAGCTGTGTATTGCAGCTAGTTTTGGTTTTCACCTCCAGTAACCTGTGTATAGTTTAAACTGCCTGTATTCTATCATATCAGAAGCACCTCCAGCCTCCTGTGTATAGTGTTGACTGTCTGTCTTCTAACTTCATTGTAAGCACCTACTGTACAAGTACCTTTAGTCATCTGCTGCATCTTGTGTGTGTAGAGCTACCAGTGACTGTNCTGTTACAACAATCATATGCTATATCATGTGTGATACAGCTAACCAGTCATATTGCAACTATATAACCCTAATAATATAGCCCAATTTATAGAGTTACTAAGAATGGGACATGACATGAAGCCATCAAGTCCCACTCATCACATCAAAAGGTGATAAGATGGAAAAGAACAATCAGCGACAGGTAAAAGTGGGCAGAGAGAGCTATAGGGGGGACTGACTTGTTTTCTTTATTTGATTAACACCTTACATTACAAAATGGACACCTTAATGTATATTGTTTACTGTAGATACAGACATATATCCTATATACAGAAATAGACATGGTGTGGTTATAAAACAAAATGTTCTCTTGCTACATTAGGGTAGATTATTGATCCTGTGTGAAGTGTGCAGACAATTTATTGGTACCAAGAAAAAACCTTTTGTAACCTTGTATAACATGATGGAAAGTANTTGCCATTCATTGATCCAATAGGCATGTAATAGGCATGTAAATAACTTAAGTTAAATCGTAGGGGTTTCATTTTTATACATGCTTTTGCAATGTCTGCATTATTCATGCTGGATCACAGCACTTCACAGGTAATTCTCATATTGGTTTTGTTATATTTGTAATTGTAAATAGACAGTGTGTGGTGGTTATATNCTCATAAACCAGATCCAGACCACAGTGTCAGCAGATATACGATGCTGGATGCCCGCTAGCTATCAGTAATCCATATAGCATATAGGGGCTCATCCAGAGTTTGGCAGTAAGGGGGAAACAGTAGCAAATGTAGACCTTGGCAAAACCAATACAGGGGGAGGCAAGTATAAACTGTGAAAACTGAATTAAAGCTAAAAGAGGAACTAACTCAACTTTAATTTACAATTGTAACATAAAGCTATACAGTTTGTGAGGTCTTTGTGCAAAGGTGAAGTGNTTTTTTGAGCATTCTATAGAATTNAAATTCATATTCACCTCTCACATTGCAACATGTCATGCACAAATGTCTTCTTTTCAGATATGCTTTACTCCACACACGTGAGTAAATCGTAAATAAGTCAATAGTACATAAAGGGTGGATCTGGTCCACTGTTTTCTTTATTGGAATAACACTTTACAGTACAAAATGAACACTAAATGAACCTACCTGTTTACTGTAGGTTTAGACATATAACCTACTGTATATGCAGAAGTACATTATGGATCCAGTGTGAGGTGANGACTGGACATGGCAGAAATAGTGCAGAGATGAACCTGTGACAGCTTAACTAGACAGGTAATAGGTTGTCCATACCTCCCAACTGTCCCGATTTTTTNCTGTGGTGGTGGGGAAAAGGGGTGGGGGTTGGTGAGACCGGGTGTGGCTTGGAGATATCTGGGGGCGAGACTTGTCTGTCCCGATCTCCCCCACCCAAATTTTGGGAGGTATGGATTGTCCAAGTATATATATATATATATATATATATATATATATATATATATATATAGTGCAACCCAGCACTATAACCAGACCTAACCAGATATTTTGTACGGGGATCTGATCACTATAAAAGCAGTAGTATGTCTGCCTGACAAATTCTGTTACAGGTGATTAAAGAGCTTCTCATACTCACATTACACATATGTGAAATACCCAGGGCCAGTGCTAGATCTGGGGGCGCCCTAGGCAGACCTAGCCTAGACCTAGCCTAGACCTAGTCATCACACCACGTATCGGCACGACGTGATGTCATGCCACTTGAAAACTACAGAGGAGGGCGGCAGGGTGACCGCTGGCCGGCCGCCCTCTCGGTTTTTACTTTTTTAAAATAATTTTCAATTTTTTTATTTTATTTTTTTATTTATTTTTTTAATTCCCTCGGCGGCCCGGCCGTCCGTCCGCCCGCCCTCTCTGCGGGCCGCCCTAGGTAAACGCCTAAGTTCACCTAATGGGCGCACCGGCCCTGGAAATACCAGTTACATAGATGTGTTGTGCAATTCTATCTCTGACTTATTTGTTAGCATCAAATAAGATAATCACATATTTTACCAAGGAGAATAAATGTCCATTTGTGCAGCTATACTTAAATAAGCACATTTGACCCAATATAGTTTTAAATATGTATAACAGTAATATCCCAGAGACAACCTAGNATAAAAGAAAGGAACTTGAACCAGAAGACAATATTTATTCCTCAATTCAATCCTTTTTTTTTTTTATTTTTTTATTTTAAGGTCACTTCTAAAATGTGTCTGCCTCTTATTCTTCCTATATATCACATATGAAACCCTAAGAATATTCTTTCCCCTGGAAAACTATACCCAGTCACCAGTTACCAATGTCTTGTTATGGTTGATATTCAGGGCTGAATGTTCCCCAACTATTACATGGGTTTATGATTCAAATCGCAGTTTAGCTCGCAGTTTTGTAGCAACAACATGCAGATGTCATTTACCTAAATGTGGGTGTAGTTATATATAGCCAAAACAACATAAAAAACAACCCACGACTAAGCCCCTCTATGAATTGCTTCCATTGCTATCACCAGTATAAACACTATGACCTAAATATACTAAACTGTAGGATTGAAAAAGTGGGGATGTTGCCCATAGCAACCAATCAGAGNCAAGCTCTNAATTTTATTTTACATACTGGAGAATGTGAGCTAAAATCTGGTTTCTATGGGCAACATCCNCACTTTTCCAATCTTNCTGTTTATTAAATTTAGGCCTACTTATGCAACTCATATTTACCAATAGACTATTATCTTGCAAGTAGATCATTCTTCCGTCTGTTACCAGAATTGGTTCAGGTGGTTGAAGTTACAATCTGCATTATGGAAGTGGTGCATTATGGTGCATTATGTTGAAGTGGTGCTATAATAATGAAGAAGTGAATTTAAGCTACAGGAATTAAAACATACTAAGGTATAACAGCCAATTCTAACACTGGTTTCCTATTTTTTGTAAAGTACTGCATATTTTAAGGACTAACTACTTATATACTGCACTAAATACTAAGCTACTTTAAATGAAATTTAATATATGCTGATACACACATCAAGCAACAAGTGATAAAGGTGTATNCTGATAAAATTATTGCGCTTTGGAGTAAACTTTTAAGAATTCATAACTTATATACATTGTATAATTNTGTAATAAAACATTCTGCATTTATATATATAATCTAAACATAACTATGTGATTTCAAAGTCTAGCGGCTGATGACATAATCTCTTAAGAAATCAGCTCTAGAAATAACCGAGCCGATAACCTCTTTTAATCTGATCATTTCTGTATCCACTGAAATCCTGATTATCTCTGAGCTGTTCAACAGTCTAATTCTTCTTCCAGAATTTTGTTGTGCTCTATATTAACTTTTCACAAAATGATGGATTGTTAACCATAACTTATCTGTATGACTTGTACTGTAGAATAAACATTTACAATTGATAGTACTATATATTTTCTGGAAAGTACTAACATTTTTGAATAGCTTATACTGTATAATAAATTGTTTCAATGATTGCATTGATTTATAAATGGTCTTCCTGCATTTTAATTTATTTTGTACACAAATTGTTTCGTGTTCAGTGCACCAGAAAAAACATTGCTTAATTTCCGTAACATCAAAGGAAATAAATGACTGCCTCGGCTAAGCTATTAAAGGAGCAGGTATATGTTTCTGCAAACTTTTCCATAAAAANGTTAGAGATAATAAAGAAATAAGCATCTCGGCACTGGAAACTGTGTAGGTACAAAATAATTATTACACTAAATTCAATATTTCTGCCACATTCCCATTAGANTTCCCAAACAGATGTTACGTTTGGGTGCATCTGGCTTTGAAACCTAGTTGTTGGTCTCACTTGTAACCATGGAGGTTGCACCACAATTTTGGGTGGGATGTTAAGTGGCCTGCATCTCCAGCGGAGAAGAGGACATTTTCTGGCAGTGGCTACTGCTGTAGACGGTGCTTACAGGTAAAAAAAGGAATGGAACTATTTAAAGAAAATTATAAATTGTTCCTAAGGGTACACTATGTTGCGCTTTAAAAAAACTAATGCAGCTGCAAAGTAACACATAAAAAGGGGGGGAGGTACAAACCTCCGTCAAGAGCTAAAAGTAAATTACAAAAGGAAATATGTTTCAATATAGCGCTTTAGGCAGTTCAGGCTTAAATGTAAGCAGTCCGTTTTTGCAAATGAAGTCCCACAATATGTGTAAATAGAAAAGACTCACAGTTCCGCTGATATATAGTAGTTCTTACATGAGGGCTCTATATTCCTCAGGTGTTCTCTTCTTATATAGTAGCGATGTGGTAGCTGGTAGTTTTCTTTCTTTTCTTTTCATATGTAGTGATCCTAGTCTTCCTCTGTAGCCACAATGTTTCACTTTATCTGATGCATGTGGAAGTCTGTTTGGATGACTCTCCACGGCTCTTGTGCTTGCGCTCAAAGTTCCGGAAGGTGATTGGGCATAAAGGCTGTTTTAAATCTACCATATCCTGTACCGTTCTATCACTCCAAGGTTTACAAGAGAGATGATTGAGAATATAGACACCTGTAATCCGGGAGTGTTGGCAGAGCACAAAATCTGCTAAAGCGTGTGTGACGTTTTGTATATATGTATGATATGTCCATTACAAGATGTGAGTAGCTATTTTTATGTTTTCTTCGATTTCAGTAAATAAAACTTTATTGCACCATATGCGACTTTCTTTTTGTCCCCCTTGTATGCCCAATCACCTTCCGGCACTTTGAGCGCGAGCACAAGAGCCATGGAGAGTCATCCAAACAGACTTCCACGTGCATCGGATAAAGTGAAACATTGTGGCTACAGAGGAGGACTAGGATCGCTAACTAGAAAACNAACAGCTACCACATCGCTACTATAGAAGAAGAGAACACCTGAGGTAACAGGTTGTCCCCGACTGCACTCATAGTCACCTGTCAGAGCACTTGGTTTCCNTCAATGGAAATAGGGAGCCTGCTGAGGCGTCAAACAGAAACATTCCTCAAAGCAGAGCAGGGCACCAACTGCTGAAATGCACGACCCCCTGTTGACATAGCCTGACACATGAGCTTTAAGCTCCCTAAATGTCTATAATATAACAGAACTAGGGGTCTAACGTTCTCATGTCATGTTCTGATGGCAGAGGAGTAGAGAAAGGGTGCTTGTCAGTCAGAATGTCAGGTGTCCTGCCCATCCAATCAGAGANTCAGGTGCCCCGACTATGATTGGANGAAGCCCAGGGCTCCTGCCGTTCTCATTGACAGCCGTTTAGAGGGGGTAAAGCATTAGGCTGCTAATTTGCCTAGGGTGTTCAGAGACCTAGAACCGGTCCTGGTGGCCTGTGCCATAAACCCTTTCTAGTCTAGAGTGCTGAGGACACACCTGNCATTGCATAGACATGTAAGATCATATCATACAGTTTTGTTTAAAGTTTCTGCTTATCATNGAAAGTTACCATACAAATTCATTTTGTTCTGCCAAGAGTTGCTAAGCTCTTAGCCCTGGGTGAATTGTACTTCATGGCTTTCATTTCTAAACTGCAGGAATGGAAGGGTGGTGCTAATCTGAGCTATAGTTCTGCTTCCACTTATTCAAGCCATTCCATTGGCTGGGCAGGAAGATAAGTAGTAAGGCAAGGGCTATGCCCTTACGTACTATCCACAGTTAAATCTGTGAAGCAAATATTTGATACTTTCCTACTGTAACAGAAAAAAATATTCTCATGGGGGGAAAAACGTATTGATCACACATTTTCTCCTACACTGGCAGGTTTCTATTTGCTGTTGATGAAGGAAAGCCTCAGGAACTCTCAGCTTTGTTGTCACATCAATAGAGATAAATTAGTGACTTCTAAATCTATAGTGTTGGAGAGTTGGATTGCTATAGATTTTGACATA